>JAVQJD010101877.1:0-41003 GCA_036023655.1 Nannoperca australis
AACAAGGTTTTTCATCACTATTGATGTATATTTCCTAAAACTTCATTAGAAATCAAACACACGTCTACACAGCACCCCATTGAACAGATACAGTATCCATGCCAGTCCACACAACATCAGCTCCATTCAACACACAGCCTGTCCATGCAACACGTGAGGGGCAGAGCTTTACTGCGTGTGTGTGTGTGTGTGTGTGTGTGTGTGTGTGTGTGTGTGTGTGTTTGTGTGTTGCATATGTATTTCTTGCACTTGCACAAAAAATCTAGAAAGGTTCCTGCAAGACAGAAGGTAAAATGTGCAGGAAATCTGGGAGCAGACAGGTGTTGATGCTTGAAATATAACAGTGTTGCAACCTTGTGTGGTAATATCAGGAACACACACACACACTAACAGCAGGCCCAGGCAGGAGGAGGACAGAGTAAAAGTACACAGCACCTACAGTTTCCACACTTTTATTACCCTCGGGTCCAGTGGACCAGAACACCACATATGTAATATAAATGTGTGGGGGGGGTGTACAGAGTGCATTCATTGAAAATGTGTTCTTTTTTATGTTCTTCACAGAAAATGAGCCAAGGCCAATGAGTCTAAGGTTGAAAAAATAATGAATTGCATAATTGTTCTTTTAATAAACATTGAAAACGAGTCCCACAGACCCGAACACCACACAAGGGTTAAAACAGTAGATGGCATGTTGAGACATTTTCAACCCATGTAATGCAGATTTTTATACATTTGGTAAGAAATGTCAACATTAACACCAGCACTGATTTCATGACAGTACCGTCATAATATTTAGTTTACAGCTCAAAAACATGTAGTGCCGCTTTTTATTAAGCTTCTGTAAAAGAACACAACACCTTTGTGTACCTGTTTCATGTCAACATGGCTGCTGTGAAAACATATTTGCACTTACTCTACCATTGTGTTGTTTTATCTTCTTCCCTTTCTGGCTGGCTCTGGCTCACTGACCAAATCTAAACCAAATCATTAACTAAATCAGCTGTGTCAGCCCAAAAATAATTGGCTGGGTCCACATTCAATAGGCTGTAAACTAAGCAGGATTAATAATTTACAGCTAGAAAAGGGCTGGAAGCATTTTTTACTTTGTAATTAGTAGATATATGAAAGTGGGAGAACTGCTAGTGAGTGAGCTGTGCCCCAAATGTACCCAGAGTGCATACACATTTGCTTCCACCTACAGATCCACTGCTGTTTAGTCTGTGCAGGCAGGAACTTAGATTTTTATGTATGCCTATGTAGTCATTTATTTTTATCTAGCACTTTATGTTCTGTTTTTCTTTTGAATTACTCTCCAGAATGTTTTCATCCATATTACTGGTTGGGTTACAACATATCTTCTGCTGTCCCTACTCAGTCCACTAGAGGGTAGTACTGGATTTAACAGGACAGACCAACTGGGGTTACTATGGGCCACTAACTGCTATTCAAGTTCAAACAATGCATGGAAATAAACACATTTTGTAGTGAGTTTGTAAAAGTGTCCTGGCAATATAATTGGCTAATGTGAAAGTAAAGCACATCACATTTACAAAAAAACCCTGATTAAATAGTTGGAAAACGTTATATTGGAAAATGCATGCTGTTCTTTTATTTTTATTTTTATTTGGAATCTGGTGAAAAACCGATTTGACTGAGTGCCCGTCATTGGTCTGTATTATAACCAGCAGACTGTGCAGCAGAGAGGAGGCTGGCTTTACCCATCCAAGCAGCTTCCCTCTGGGAGACATGAGACACACAGCAGTCACCAGGGAATCAGTGATTAAGAGGGAAAATCCAGAATTGAGCATTCACAATGCCATTCCTTGTGACTTAGTGTTTACTTGTGCAGCCATACGTGTGTATGTGTATGTGTATGTGTATGTGTGTGTGTGTGTGTGTGTAAGTACATAATTAGCCGCTCACACGAGCATGTGTGTCAGCCCGTGTGTGCGAAAGGGTCCGTCCCCAGCTTTGCTCTAACTTTGATGTGCCAATCCCCCCGCATGTGTGTCCACGCGCCGGCCTCGAGCTGTCTGCTGCTTCAAACATACCTGACATTTTTGTGGGCTTTGGGTGCTGGGGGTGGGGACGTGAGGTATTTAGTGCTCTGGGGAGACCAGTTTGGCAAGCATTTTCACTTCTGATTTACTCAAAAGGCAGCACACGAGTTTACCCCATGTTCTAAAAATGTATTACACCACACCTGACTGCCATATGTGCTGATACATTCCGCTGTTGTTAATAAGGTCACATATGCAGTTTAGTCACTCACAAATTGGTGTTCCAAACACTTTACATGCGTACAGTTTGTGCTGTAGATGCAAAATGCCCTGCAGGACTAAATCTAGTACCTGGCTGGCTAATGAAAATTACCCGGGTAAGTTAGTGGCATGTTACACCTCTGCAATCTCATTTCCTCGAGATCCAGGCACTTCTTAAAACATCAGTAGCCAACCGCTGCTCCTCAGAGGTAAAAAAGAAATGCATATATAAATGGAAACAGAGAGGTGAGGGGGTAAAGACACAGAAGGACAGTGAGACATATAGAAAGCCAGAAGGAGGGAGGATGATGAGAACAGCAGCAGCCCCTTTGATGTGGGCCTCAACTGAGCCTTGTGTGTGTCTAAGACGAGGCAGGCCTGCTGAGAGAAGGGGATTTCCAGCACTGCTTGGTCTCCTGTCTCACCCCCTGAGCCTTTGCTTCCTCCGTGGGCTACAGCTTGAAAACACAGAGAGCCCGTTTACACCAAGACAAAGACTTTGGCGTTGGCATTGCATTGGCGTTTTAGAAAATACGAAGAATTTTGATAAGACGCTGTTTTAATACATCCCTTTGGGGGTAAATTGGAGTGGAGTACATCAGATAGTAGTCTGTGGGTTGCTTTGCTGTCAAGCATCAAGTTCCTTGCCTTTAGGTTTTTGTGCTACATGATGATAGTGTGATATTTCATCTCCTTGTTGAAATACTAGTATCCTTTGTTGCATTAAAGTCATATTGCACAGTTTGCAAGCCACGCAATATCAACATCTTGGAACATGAATGCTCACCACCCTGTACTTTCATTTTCGCTCAGACACATTTATATTTACATGCATAGAAAACATTCTATATGTATGATTATGATCTCTGTTACATTACTGCAAAAGTTTCTCAGCCTCTCTTCTCACACTTGTTAGAGTTCACACTACGCTCACTCACCCAGTCTGTCTACACACAGTGCCATTTACACACCCAAACACGCATGCATACACCCAAATGCAGAGTGCACTTGACTGTCAAAGGAGTACTTAACACGCACACTCATATGTACACACACACACACACACACACACACACTGGGTTGTGGAAAGTCCCTGGCACTAGCTGCCTCCTATCTCAGCTGCAAGTTTGCTAGTACAGGTGGCTGCTACAATGACAACAATGCTAAAACAATATGACCTGTGAACCTACAGCACCTATACTGTACTGTGTTTTGTGTTTGTGCTTTGACTGATCTGCTTTCTGTATGAAAAAAGTAGGAAAAAAGAAAAGAAAGCTGAATTAAATGCAGATGAAAAGGGGGCTTAGGGGCTTGAAATTAACATTTAGCATTATCTAACTCTGGTATGCAAGCCTCAAGCTAATATATGCACATTGCAGGGTTTTCCCATGTGTATTCTGTCAGTCTTCTAAGACTGCAAAACAAAAGTTAAACACATTTGGATGACAAATGTGTAGTTTTGAATGCAACTCTCCAACCAGATCCTTACTGTGGTTAAGAATTTAAAATATCTTATATCTTGGTGAAATACTTTCTCCCTTTCCAAATTACACCTTTATAACATACTCTGCTTAATGCCAACTTTAACCATCAACAGATCATTTCAACAACCCCTGAAATGCTGTGCATCCAGTTTCTATAGACATTTTGTTTTTGCTATTTTCCACCAAATGCCAAAATTTTTGTTTAGCCCTTACATATATGTTTGACTTCCATTGTTCTGTTTGTCTCGTCTTTATGCTATATTTTCGTCCTTTGTCCTCACTGTGAAGGACAGCAGGAAACCTGTGTCTGACTGAGTTTAAAACCTGAGTCAGGCCGACAGCTGGGGATGCTTTGTCTGCTAAAACATAAACATGAAATGATGATTAATCTCATGCTATGATAGATGCACATAGTATACAGCCTTTTTATAGGAATTTTATTGAATGTAAGCATGGTCTTTCTAAGTAGAAGATGTGCATCTATCTGCAGAACATTTGAAAATGGCCTTGCAGAAAAATGTATCTGCAAGGTAAATGGAATGTATGAGTCAGTTAAATTCTTTGATCAACAGATGCAATTGACAGTATCTCATCCCTATCAGTGTCTTCTGACATTGTCAAGCACATTATGACACAACTCCCCATCAACTATCAATCAGTGGATGCAGTGTGTCCTCGATCACATTCTCTTAACTTCTCCTTATCTGGACACAAGTCACGATTGACAGATGTTAGCAGTTTGTGAAAAGTCCCAGTGCGAAACTGGACAGATTTGTTTTGATTAGTCCCTGACTGATAACCATAGTCTCACAAAAACCAATACAGATCTACTGTAACCAGCATATATTGCATTAACTATTACAGTAATTTCACACTTTTCTTTCTTTTCTTTTTTGCCCAATATTCTTTCGTTTGACCATCAAACCGTATAAAAATTAAAATAATTTAAATGGGGTGTGGGACCAGAGGGATGGCCAGGGAAGGCATGGCAGACATCAAACCACCACAAAGAGACAAAACAACTACTAAGAGATGCAAAATGAGATGCAAAACAACTACAGGCGCAAAACCACCACAAGGAGACTCAAAACCTGAAACAAAATGAGGCGCAAAACAGGTAAAAAGAAATGAACGACAAATGATGCAACTATATCATTTGTAGTCATTTGTGTCTTCTTCAGCCTGTGTGTCTTGCCACTGTGTAGGAAGGGTGGGGTTGGGGTGCTACATGTCATTGACCAGGGGCCCATTCATTGTTTCATAATCTAAGAACTTTTAACTTGAATCTAAACACATGTGCAGGTTAAAAAGGGCCAATAATAGTATAGAGCACGGTATGTAATTCAGGAATAATTAAATGTTTGCTGTCACAAACTGTCCACCTTTGACTCCCTGGACTAAATGTAATTTCCACTTGGAACACACAGCAGTGAGTCTGATTATTTTGGCCTTTGTTTGAGAAACCTTGACTGGCCAGTGGGTGTTTGTTTTGCAGGGTGGAGGCCTGCTCCCTTTTTCAGAACGGCTTATGTAACTGCTGGTCAGAGCAACACAGTAGTGGAACATCCTCTGCAGAATAATGCCTGCATGGGTGGAGTGTGGCACTGCAAAGAACACTGAGGGCCAGATGTATACTTTAGGTACTTTTCTCTGTAAAGAGCTGGCACCATGTGTCTGTCACTCATGTTCTCAGATCTGATTTAAAGTGAGCGGTGTGAACAGTGGTTTGAAACAAGGAAGCAGTACATATGTCAGCCACACTCTGGGTCATTGACAATAGCTTGCTTGTGGTCTGTTGTTGGTGACAAAAATAACACAACAGGGACTTTATTTCTGTGGACTGTACCTTTTTAACTAGTCTTATTTTAATCATTCACAGACAACAAGAAGATAAAAAGGTAGTTGTGACAATAGATAGTTTGTCTTCTGCATTACATTTATCATGGGCATTACATTTAAGGTTTTTTAAATTTGCATTGTGGAGGGCCTGGTTGAATTGTTGCAAAGTTTGCATCAAATCATCAAAGAAGTGGCATCTAAACCATTAGGTAGACTGATCCATGTAGTTCAGTCCAATCCAGAGGTAGCAACTAGACAGAGAAGTGAATGAAAAAGACTGGCAGAAACTATGTAAAGCACAGTGGACCATTACTCTGTGCTCTTCCATACGGCACATAAGATAGAAACTTGTGTTGCGAGTAAGCCATATAATATACTTAATAACATTATTATATATTATTATAATATTACAGCTTAATAATATACAAAAAGGGTTAAACACAATTTTGTATTGTCTTTTATTGGTATGGCAAGGTGCTTCATGGGTATTGCATTGATGATTATTGAGAATTAATCCATAAGAAATCTATAAATATGCAGAAAGTTATGTACATTCATGTAATATACAGCATTGTATGAGTGGATATGTATAAGTAGATACATTAGCCAAGAGGGTAAGGGTAAAAACATACAAAGAACAATGTATTTGCTACAATTTTATTTAATTGAGTTGATGCTTTTTAGTACATAATAAAATGTGTACAAAAGCATAAAATGTTATGCTGCAGACGGCAGACATTACTTGGGGGCAGCACAATAAGCTGTAAACACAAGATAGTATCACTAAACACCGTTAATAAGGCTAAAGTGTTTGCAAACAGTTGCCTATTTACACATCCTGCAGAAATGGAGTAACATTAAATTACAGATGTGTTTTTCAATTTCAAATTATTATTTTTTTTGGCCACATGACATGGCCACATGACATGATATAAGTCCAATTTTCACTCTTCTCTTTGCTCTGTTGTTGGTTTCTACCAACTACTGAGGTTAATATCTGGCCCTTTAGCTGCTAAATGCTCTGCTTTGTTCAACGGCTAGTCGCTAACTTTGGTAGCGCACAGTAGGTTTTCAGAGATGTTTCGTTGTAACGGCTGCCTGCTGTGTCTGGAAAATTAATCTGATAATGCCCTTCACCAAATTAGCTTCGGTTCCTGAACTGGTTCTGTTCAGGATTCTTGGAACCTTGGTGCTATATAAGGAACATGTTTTGAGTGGAACCATTGTAATGAAAGATGCATCATCAACAGAGGGCGTTGCACAATGGAAATAAACAGTAGTTTCTTTGGGCGAAATGCTACAAAAGGTTTATAATTAGGTGCACGAGCAGAATGGAACTCGTACCATGTTGGTGTAAAAGGGGTAGGCCTATAGTGGTTAGAGTAAACCAAGACATTAAAGTTTCAGGCTGAAAAAAGACCAAACAATTAACTAAAAGGTGCTAAAACTCTCCACAGAGCTGAAGAAAACTGCAAAGTTTCTTTTCTCTGTGGTGTCTTCACTATAAGCATGTGACACATAGTCATCTGGCCCGTTTTTAACCTAAAAATATGACTTAGTGCAGCTTTAAACACAATGCAGACACAAGACAAAATGTGAATACCAAGAGCAGAAATGAGCCAGACAGATTCCGTATAAGCTGTCCCTGTATATACTGTATGAGCCCCTGGACTGCGCTTTGACAGAGCACAAAAACCCATCTGAAACTGAATTTGAAGGCTGTTTTTTTCTATAGTTAGACAGTTAGACTAATATTGAAAGGAGAACGTAAACCGTGGTATTTATAGTGTAGCTTTCTGTCAGTGTGTTATCTACATTCCAAGGAAGCCGCTGTCTCAGTTGTCCTTCCCTTTAGATATGTGTTTCAAATTGCATTAAACATGACCTTCCTTCTTTCCATCCTATTTACTGTATATGACAGCACTGGTTATGTCCAGTCACCTCTGACCTCCAAGTATCAGAGGTAAAGGGCAAGTAAATGAGTGTTTGAGTCTTCAGGAAGTGGTAACATCATATGACAGACCATGTCAAAGGGACAATGGGAAGTTATCACCTGCATAAACACACGCACATAACAGAACATGATTTCACAGAAAAGGATAATGCAGGTCCAAGCACGTACATGTTACCTGATGCTTTTGATGCTTCACACCTCAAACTACTTCCGTCCCTGGAGAGAGTAGAGGATGTGAAGAATGCTGTGTCCCACAGCAGGTCATGCATTGAAGTGCATCTCAGTGTAGGTCAGTGTCAATCAGAACATCTTGTCCCGAATCTTGAAATGCTGGTACAAGGAAATCTCCCGACATCCTGGAGGAGAGGAAACTCCCAGCTTTTGTTGTGCTCTGGCCGACCCACGCAGCAGCAAAACAATAGATATTTTTAGCCTTTTGTTAAATTTAACCCACTTACCAGCACTGTTAAAATGAAATTACTATTTACATTTTTAGGGGCATGTTTTGGCAAGCAGGAGCTTGTCTCCTGCTCGCTACTTTGATAAAGTATGCTTGTGGATGAAATTGTTGCATCTTTTTCTTTGTCATAGTGAGGACATGTGTGGTGAGGTGCATTCAAAAACACACGATACCAAATACAGCCTCATAGCTAAGTGCTTGTTATGTCTGCGCCTCATTCACGGTACTGTGTATTTACAGAAAGACTTGGCTCTTTTATCTTTAAATGTCCTCCACACAAAGGATCCCACACCTTCTGGAGTCGCTACCAGATCAGCCTGTTTGTCTGTCTGTGGGGGAAACAGTTCATGACACACAGAGGGGAAATATGAGAGGAAGAACAGAGGGAGGCAGTCAAGCAACTCATTGTCCCGAGTTGAGGATTCAGCGGGACAAAAAATATGGAGACACGCAGTGAGAGAGGAATTCCCCCAGTAAGTTCAAACGATTGCAGATGTGCGTCTTGTCGACTGCTACTGCAAACATCTGGCACAAGCTTCCCCACACACCTCTTCCATCCTCTGAGCCCTCTGTGTCTCGTCTTTATAACACTGCCCTCTGCTCTACCCTGGAAAAGCAATTAGGTTGAACACATGGCTGGTGCAAACTACTACTCACAAGGCAGCCAGTTCACCAGCTGCGGTGGATCCACAGCAGAGTGTGTATCATGGGAGGCCTGAAAAGACCATTATCTTGGCGGCTGGGAGGAAAGATTTGGCGGTGGGAAAGTTTGGGGGATTTCAGAAGGGAGAGTTGCAGCCTATCAGTAACAGTGCTACTGGAGAATAGCAGTAGTCTGCCACCTCTGCAAAACTGCACTTTTAACATACAGTAGTACTGCAGGGTTTGCACACTTGATTTTCATTTCTTGAAACTACTTCTCCAAATAAAGCAGCCATATATGTGCAGGATGGCTTTGAAATGCACAAAGCCTCTTTGTAAAACTAAGTCCAAATTAGGCTATAAGAAGTACAGCATGTTCTCTTGAGCAGGAAATCTTTCCACCAACTACTCATCTCACACACAAACAAGAGGCGTCCCTGGCACTCACCTGACACGTGCTTGTTGGTTACCTCCTCAAAAGGAGACACCTGGGTTGATCAGACTCACTCGGAGACAACAGGCGCTCCATCTAGGCCGCCTGCGTAGAGCGTGTGCGCATGTGCAAACATTCACTAGTGGGAAATTCCCAGCAAAAATTCCACTCTAGCAGTCCTCTGTGCAGCACATTCCTGCGTTTTTCATAACATCTCGCTGCTGAAATGAAAGTCAAATTTACAGTTGTGGGGCAGTTTTAAAGATCCAGCGTACCCTCAAGCTAGCGATAAATCTTGCTAGACTGAGGACATTGCATGTAAGCTTATATCCCTGCTAGATTTCCTGGATGCGGGTTAGCACTTTGGGAATGTGGGGGAGCATGAAAGAACAGGCAGAGTAGACAGATGGAGGAGAAAGATACCAAAGGATTGAAGAGAAAATGCATTCTTTAGGTAGTAAAAATTTTAAATACAGTGATATATTGCCCATTAATTAATTGAATTCCATCTCTAAATGGAGTCCATGTTTTGCCTGAACACAAAATAGCATCATGACTGATCATCCAATCCGCATTCATATCAGTTGTTAAATTTTCGGGAAACATTTTCTTATTCCAAATTCCCCTAGCATTCCCTGAAGTGACTTCACCACCAAATATAGTTATTTTTTTCTAATCCTGTTTGACTATCTAACATAACCAAATAAGATCGATGAGAACATGTTTTCCATTTGCAGACAATGTGGACACTCAATTAATGAATGCATAAATGTGTGAAAGGGGGGATTTTTATAGGCGTACAGTGGTGTGCAGAAAATGAGTCATGCTTTTGATGACTTGGATCTTTCACAGTCAGATGTTAGTGTGCCACAAGCGTGTCTATCGAGCCGTGGTCGTGCTCCCGGACTGCCCAATATTTAGTAATACAACAGAATTATTGTTCTTGTTGGTCTTTCACTTATTGGTTTGATGTGTCTCTTTCATCTTCGTGTATGTAATGGACCATAGCACAGTTGGTTTGGCCACTGCTGCATGGCACAGTTGGCATTACTACAGTGCAGCAGGGTGTTTCCTCTCTTCTTTAGCCACCAGATCCCTGACTCCACTCTATTATTACTGAGGCCACCAGGAACTGCTGGCCTTCAAAAGGACTTTTTAGATGGGTTTTCCAGGTTTTGTATCAGCCATATCCCTATACCTGGGAAATCTTTTTAGTTTCTAGTTGTAGGATATTACTTTAGTGTGGCTAGGAAGAAGTGTCATGTTATTGTAGATACTTTGTGCCTTATAGCTGTTGAACTTTGCCAACATAGATAAACATAAATTTGTTGTCACGCCTGGCTCAATCCAAAGGTAACAAAATCTGCCTATCAGCACCTCTAAAGCTCACTTATTTCCCCTGCAGGTTCTCATGTCACATACACATTAGTTTACAAGAACTGGCTAGATGGTGACACTAGCTAATTCAAGCTTTGTTTGAGGGGAGACCCACAGTCTCAGACTTTGAAACCCCTGGCATAAAACATTACAGCTCTTCAAGTTGTTAGCAAGGCTTAGGGTTATGTTTGCTTGTTCCAAGTGGCCAAAGAAAATCTGTTAATTCTGCTTTTAACAATTAGCTTTCTGCAGTATTACTGACATGTGTATAGTGACCCAGAATAATTATTTTATCAACTAAATACATTTG
Organism: Nannoperca australis; assembly: GCA_036023655.1. Taxonomy (NCBI): domain Eukaryota; kingdom Metazoa; phylum Chordata; class Actinopteri; order Centrarchiformes; family Percichthyidae; genus Nannoperca; species Nannoperca australis. The sequence continues at coordinate 10,764 of JAVQJD010101877.1, forward strand.
TTGCAGATAAAGCCATTGGAGTAGCTTTTTGACTTTGAGCTCAACAAAGGCTTCAAAGCCTGAGGGCAAGGCGTAAACTTGACTTGCTGTCAGCATGTGAGTAAAACCCTGCAAGTCTGGATTGACAGTGCTATCAAATGATGGACATTAAAGGAGCACATAATGAGATAGCTCGGTATGAGGCATAATTGACTGCATAGTGAGCAGGGTGTGAGGCACGGCTGACAAAGCTTACCAGTAGAACCTGATAGTTAAGGCCTGTCTGAATACGCCGGCTAGTGAGCCGTGAGAGACACTCTGCTGGGTTCTCAGCCTCAGAAGACAGAGAGACTTCAAAAAAGAAGAAGAGGTTTGGGGTTTCCTGCTGCCCTGTGGCACAGCGGAGTGAGGCTGGTTTACTTCCTCAAGCAGATGACTTACTCAAATGTTGGTTGTTTTTGTTGTTTGAAGACCCCATCTAGGTCTAGTTTGAACCATGTTTGTTTAACACACTCTCCATTTTATTTCTCATTTTTTCATGTGCAAATGAAGAACTGCAGGCCTCCTTTAGTTATAGCATCTAATTGAATCTGCCCTTCATACAGGACATCTTTGTGGTTATATTCAGGAATAAGAGGAAGTACTGGGAGTATGTTGGCTGTCTAAAACAGATATTGAGCTCATCCTCCACTCTGACATCCAGCCATGTGGGTGTCTTTCATTATTTATATCTTTATATTACATTACAGGCTGTGGCCAGACAGGGAGTGCATCTAATTTGAATTGAAAGGGCTCAGCCGTTGTGCATATCATTTGTGTTGTGTCTATCTCAGGGATATCATGTGCAGGTTATTTAAGGCTTTTTTTCATGTGACATTTATAGTAGAATATGTGGGTTAAAACCACGGATATCCCCCTTCCATGCTCCATCTATTGTTACCGCAGACACTTGTTATCATATGTTTCACTCCAAAAGAACAGCCAATGATGTCCGACTCAGCTCTTTCTTATACAGTCAATTCATGGAGTCCGTTTTTACTGGAAAAAGGAGAGCTAACAGCATAAGAGAGGTCACCTTCAATACCGACTGTCTCATTGAAGTCTACCGAAAGGTTTTGATTACTATCACAATAACCTTACACATAGGACTTTGCTGTGTGAATACAGGGCTATGCAAAGATTTTTTTTACTGATTTTAAAAAAGCAAGTGTGCATGTGATACAATTTTCTATACAGCTCTACATCTGTGTCTCTGACAAAAAGGAGAAAAGGCACATATTTCAAAAACATACAGTGTAATTGCACAATAACCATGACTGCTGCTACCAGCAGGCTGCTTTGCATTCAGCCCTTGCCTTTGGCTTTAGTTTAAGTAAACTGCAAAGTCAATACACCACATGACTATCAAAGTTTTGCAACTGAAACTAATCTAAATCAAACACTGCAGCATATGTTTATTGTATATGTATATATGTACTGTGGTATATATATATTTTAACCAACTGTATAAGCATTATAATGCATCAAGAGCATTACATAAACACTTCTAAAGCTATTTCACGCTGTGGAAGAATCAAAGGCTGGGGCCAGTCATTATTTTTCTTTTCTTCTTTTCTATAACCATAACTTAATTTGAGTGCTCTGGCCTTTCCATTTGCATTCTTTGCCTGACGTGAGCGACTGAAATTGCAGTTATGCAAGAGCTGAGTTGTGTTTTGCTTTCTATTAGAAGTAAACAACAGTAAGTTTAGTTTTCCCTATTCTCCATTCTCAGTAGGTCTTAACACATCCCATATTTAGCTGGAAGGTAATCACAGCAGCACTGACGAGAATAAGGTCAGAACCAAAGACAAAAAAGATTGACCAAGAAATACCAAAAATACAGAATAACAACTAAACTTCCTGGCAAGTAATTCACCTGACCTAGCTGGCATCTGATACAGAGGAGCTGGAGTAACACACAACAGCTGGAATACAATATACAAGCCTGTGTTTTCCCGTTTGTGTATCAATATCAACACCGACGTCTTCCTGCAACAACTCAACTCAACTGGTTAAACAAAAAGGATCTTACTCTTTAACAAAGCGGTCTGTCTCTGTAGGAATCCTTTCCATTATGTTGTCAGACACTTTGAATAACAATCTGAGCCTGTTCGTGGCAAACACAAGCACATTTAGTGGACGGAGTTTGACAGGAGCAGTTGCCCACAAGGATTACATTGCAGTCATTGCAGCTCGTTTCGTAGATTTCGGCTCAGGCAATCTAATGGGCCAAATCTCTAACGTTTTGTACCTAGTACTTTGTACTAGTCATTTCAACCTCAAAATATGTTAAAAATAGGGCCCAGGTTTAAAAATACTGGAATTTCCCTTTAAGCATTAAGCGTGATACCGCTAATTGCAAGTCACCTTGAAGCTATTGTACAATCACTGGAGTGTTTGCAACATGACACACTACTAGATCATTTACAAGGAACAACATACAAATTCGAAAGAACATGTTTGCAGTAGAAGGAAGTGAGCACACAGCATAATTATCACAAATGGATTTTAGTTCACTTGAGATAAGCTGTTCCTAGAAGCTGCTCACTGCATTCTGCTTCTTAGAAACTGTGTGCTTCGTGTGTGCTGTCAAATATGATCCTCCACTTATATGAATATATATGAATACACGACACTTTCATACATGCATGCAAACACATACAACTTATTTTAAATAAGGAAGATAAAAACCCTAAAAAGTTCAAGAATTGCACAGATATTATATTTATTATGATATATTTAAATAATAAGGACACCATATAGATATATTAATGAATGTCATTCAATGAACCCTAAACTGTTATGGTAGTACTTTGTGGAACGGTTGAACTTTTTATAAAATCAAATTCTTAAGCTTGCTGTCTTTTCCATTAATAATTAAACTGTTTAGTTTTCTTTCTGAATGTAAAATGCATATTCATTTTCTTAAGATGGAAAGAAAAGTTGTTTTATACTTAATGAGTCCAAACTACTAAATGTTTCATTTTAAGTCATGAGGGTTTTCGGAGAATAGCCTTTAATGTTTCCCTTATTGCCTAACACTTCTGTGTTTGGAAAACATTAGCCAGACTGTGGCTTTGCAGTGTGAAAAAGTATTTTCATAGATGGTGGAGATCCCCCCCGCTCAGAGTTCAGCCCCACGCCTTTTCTCTTAGACCCCGGGGGCGGGAGGGGGGTCTTTCTGGTTTCAAGGTGTTAATAAAGTGTGCAAACGCCGCGCTGACACTGTATGAATGGGCCATGCTTTTGAACAGTAAGAACAGGAAGCAGAGGGAGAGAAAGAGAGAGAACAGAGGTGGGGAAGAGGACAGGAAAGGGGGAAGAAAGTGAGAGGTATCAGAGCAGAGGGACACCTGCTTGGGTGGGGGGTGTTGTTGTTGGGGTTATGAAATATCAAAGCAAAGGAGGTGCACATGCCCTAGCAACACAACCTAGATGCATTTGCCTTTTAGCCATTTTTAACTAAGAAAACCTCCTAATTAAGCCGTAAGAATATAAACTCCTCACCTCATACAATAACCATATTCTAAAGTGATCTTACAAGCGCATATATTGGAGTGTGGGATGCCATGTGGGAAACTTGTGTTTATCCTTCCGCAGCACTGTTTAGTAAGATGGGATACTTGTGATTGTGCAGGAGTGGACACACTTTTTGCAATACTGGATTTTGCATTATTATTTAGATGATCAACAGTTTGTTAAAATACTTTATTGCATACATGGTGTGCGATTGTGTCATATATCAGAAATGTGGTTCAGTGGTTAAATAAAAATCCTCCCATGTGTGTCATCTCTGTCTGTGTCACAAACGAAATAGCTTTTAAAATAGGATAGTGGCATGGCAACCAAAGCCAGGGGAGTTTTTACTATAAAACTACAGTAGAAAATGTTAACCCCTGTTGGCATCACTGTCCTAAGATTTAACACCTGCTAATCATTTATCATGATACCACACTGAGTAGTCGTATGAGTTATTATCTAAATGGGACAGTAACTTATAAAGAGGAAGCAAATATCCTCTATTCAGCTGCATTCACTACCTGGGGACAGAGGGAAAATCCCTGATGACACATGAACATTTGTCTTCTTTTTTATTTTCGAACAAGGAAATTGGAATCGAATGCTTACCAAGTGATGTGCCAGTGATTTTGTTCCACAAATAAGATAAATAATAAAAAAATCTTGCTCGTGTTTTATTTTAAAGAGCTTCTTTTTTTCACTTGGCTTGTTATATGATAGGGAAAAATAAACCTGTCGTATCATAAGAGAATCTGTTTTCACTTTGTCTCAGTATAGTTACTATTTAAGCTTCTCCATGGAGGTTATGCAGACATTATGTTGGCGTCTTTAGCATGCTGCTTAGTTTAGACATTATTAGTTATATGACAGCTAATGTGTCACTAAATGTAACATCTTAAATATCAAAAAAAGGAGCCAGGCACTATTAAGACAAAGATAATATACAGTGCAAACCAAATTTACATTTAATCATAACTCCCTTTCCTCAATTATTGATCAAGATGGTACATTAACTTATGTGTCCATTTATGTGTGTGTGTGTTATTTTATTGTTATTTGTTATATACATGTGAGGGGCAGAGCTTTACTGCGTGTGTGTGTGTGTGTGTGTGTGTGTGTGTGTGTGTGTGTGTGTGTGTGTGTACAAGATGCATGTGCTCCTGTACAAAACACTGTATTTTTGATGCCATTCAATGCAGAACTTGGCAACTCCAAGGTAGCTTTTGAGTCAGCAGTTAGTGGTGATCTTGTATTGTAAGGTGTTCCGGGAAAAAGATAGCATGAACAAAACATACGCGCAACACTGACTTACCAGGTCCCTGACATGGTTGAAAGACATACTTTAAATATGATTCATTTTATTGAAACATTTTGACTTCTCAAAAGCACAGATTTAACCAATAGCATTAATAATGGTACCTTTCCATGTAAGTGTTTCACTAAGACATATCTATCATGGGCCAGCTTGCACCGGAACGTATTTTGACATTCTCCAGTAGCACAAGTGAAATAATACAATGAGTGACTGGTATTTTGCATGCATGACTCACTGTCACACACAGGAAATTATCAAATACTCATTGTTTTGGTTCCCAAAGACTGTGTGTGTAGAATAATAATACTAGTTTCAAAATCTCTTCTGATAACCCTTCCCTTTGTCAAAAACCTTGACTTGCCCATTTGATGAAGGTGACCTTACTTACGTATGGGGTCAATTAGACCCCAAAGAGGTATAACTACCTTTTAAACCTACCCTTTAAAACTCCAAAGAAGCAAATGTTGATCAATTTTGAAGAAGTTTTATTTTGTACTTTGTAAAAAGTTAAAAGTCCTGCTTTCAAAAAGGTTACTTGAGTATAAGAATGGAATTATAATCAATAAAATGTACATAGATATATGAAGCAGCCTTCTCATGGACAAGAACACAAACGGTCCTTGTCAGTGTTATATTATGAAATATTATATTATTCGATGGCTATTACTAATGCATTCAAGTGTAAATAATGGGTTTTTTTGGTGAAGATATAGCTAACTTTAACAACTTGATTTACTGTTTGGTAGTTAAATGTATGGCTAGACAGTATATTTTATGATAATCATTTATTCAGAATGTAGAATATTAATCTACAAAGTAGCTAATAACAATAATACAATAATAATAAAAAAATTTGATATAATAATAATATTAAAAAAATGTTCGTTGAGATATAAAGTAGCATAAAATGGAAATATTCGAGTAAGTTCTGTAAAATTGTACTTAAGTATAGTATTTAGTAGTAGTTTTAGTAAATTGTAATTTTACTTTAACAAAAACCGTTAACGCCAAGCACTCTTTTATCACCATGGAAACGAAGCAGTCCTCTCGCACCGGATGAAATTCTTATCCCATCAGTTCAACTTCCGGGTGGCAATAGAGTGCATTAAGTAAAATCTGCTTGCAAATTTATTTGGACGAACTTCTCGGCCAACTTAACCTTGTGAAATGTCCCGAGGCTCAAGTGCAGGGTTCGATCGACACATCACCATCTTCTCTCCAGAAGGAAGACTCTATCAAGTCGGTCAGTGTGTGGATTTGAAGCCGGCTCGCAGGCTTACTTGTTTGCTAGCTAGCTAAATGCTCTGTCATGGTACGATTAGATTGACTTCTAGCTTATAAGTAACACTCAGCCAAAGTGAAAGTATTATCATATATAGCATTGAAAGTCGTAGTTGTGGTGTGCCAATTGTTATTTTACGACTACGCTGTTGATGCTTCAATTAAACAAGGCGCGAGTCAAAATAGCTAGCTGGTTAATTGGCTAGTTAGCATCGTTAGCAGTGCAGGTAAAGCAAGCTGATTCATTGCTCAAAGTGTCAATTTGCTATTGAGTCAAATGTAACGGGTTTGGAAAGTTAGTGTAATGTTTTTCGCAATAGCAGCAATTTCATGTATTTATTTCCTAATACGTCAAGCGTTGGTTGGACTTAAAGGGAACACCCACCCTAAAATATTAACAGCGTTGTTTCTACAATTTAGTTTTAATTAGATACATTGATCCAGTATCTTCTTAAACTGAACTAGACATGGACAGGAATTATGTTGATTTCTTCTAATCTAATTCTAAATAAATTGAATGAATCAACAACCGTCAGGAGACCAATCCACACAGTAAATAATAACAAAACAAATCCTTGTAAATGTGCTGTAATACAGGGGTTATTGCCTGGTTATGCAGCCATTCATTCTGCATGATGTAACATCTCAAGCAAAGCTTCTGTGCACCCACAGAATAAGTCGATGTTTACATGTCTGCAGGCCAGTCCGATGACACCTGATAACAGTTCAGCTGTCTGTTTGTACATAATCAACTCTACTGTTAAATCACTGAGCGCTGTGCTTGTTGTTTTCCGTTCCCTAACATCACACTTAACTTGCACACTTAAGGACACCCTCTTGTCTTGCTTGTTTACAGAATATGCGTTCAAGGCCATAAACCAAGGCGGGCTCACATCAGTAGCAGTCAGGGGGAAGGACTGTGCAGTTGTTGTAACACAGAAAAAAGTACCGGTGAGTTGATATCAGTTCTTTTTTACACTGCTGTGAGAGTGGAAGCACCACACATCCCATCATGTGTGGCAACATCCTTATTATCTGTTAAATGTGTTCACTACGAAGCTCTTACCATACGAGTTTCTTAGATTTTTTATATTTTATATTTTTATAGCAGCTCCTCCTGTGTGCATGTCATTTTACATTACATTACATTTAGGCATTTAGCAGACTTATGTCATTTACATAATAAGTAAGTTATAAATAGTTCAGTCTGATCTCATGAATATCCAAGCCACTAGACAATCTTTTGGATGCATCAATGACTAGATAAAGCCAGTATTTCATATGTACCATGTTCTATTAAACCCTTTCTTCCTTGAAACAGGACAAGCTTCTGGATTCTGCCACAGTGACCCACCTTTTCAGAATAACAGATAATATTGGATGTGTAATGTCTGGGATGACAGGTAAGAAAAAAACGTCTCACTTTGCAGGAGACCCATTATAATGTTTTTAAACTGCACAAACAATGGCATTTATTTGGCGCACACAGTTGGCCTCATCTGTGCGGGCCATCATTCGGTGTTGTTGTTTAATAAATATATTAAAACAGTCCAGGGATTTATCTGTGTTTATTTGGAATATAAAAGATAGTAAAAGCTGATTTTCTTTATAAAAATAAAAAAAACGGTGGTCAGAATTTTCTTGCAGGAAAAACTGGATATTTTTCAGTAAATGGGTACCAAAACAATTAGGGTGAAAACCAAAATACCCCTTTCAGAAATTCCAAGTATTCTCATTTAAAATAGAAAGTGATGCGTCTTATTATTTCTGTTCTCCTCAATCACAACATTTACTGCAGCTGACGGTTCAGTGAACACCAGAGCAGCTTTCTGTGGATGTCACTTGAACAGTGCATTTGAGATTTGATGTAACAGTATGCTGTGCGACGGTTAAATGGCCACTTTGAATGAACACTTTACCTTCCCTCTCCCTCCGATCTCTCGCAGCCGACAGCAGATCCCAAGTCCAGCGAGCTCGCTACGAGGCGGCTAACTGGCAGTACAAGTACGGTTATGAGATTCCAGTGGACATGCTGTGTAAGAGAATTGCCGACATCTCGCAAGTCTACACGCAGAATGCTGAGATGCGACCGCTGGGCTGCTGTAAGTCAGTTAGGGGGTTTTCTCGTGGCGGTAGAGTTGTGTTTTGGCATTAAGACAAATCTATAGTAATGAAGGCGGATGCCCGTGTCACAGTCCTCTCCGGTGTTGCCTGCAGGTATGATCGTGATCGGCATAGACGAAGAGCACGGCCCGCAGGTGTACAAATGTGACCCAGCAGGATACTACTGCGGCTTCAAGGCCACCGCCGCCGGAGTGAAGCAGACAGAAGCCACCAGCTTCCTGGAGAAGAAAGTGAAAAAGAAACTGGACTGGACCTTTGAACAAACTATTGAGGTACAAAGTCGTTACACTGATGTAGCAGGTTGGGAGGAGCATGAATGTGAAATTAACATTAGACGGATTTAAACCATTATTTTAATAGTAATTAAAAGTAATATAATATTATAAATATAAACACAATCTTTCCTCACTAACCCAACTCCCTTTTTTCTCCCTTTCAGACAGCAATCTCTTGTCTGTCCACCGTTCTCTCCATTGACTTCAAGCCCTCTGAGCTCGAGGTGGGCGTTGTCACAACACAGGACTCCAAATTCAGGTAAGAGAGCAGCAATACACAGTTATTAGGCACTTTTACAGAATTACCCTCTTTAAGATGATATGTGATACTAACAGCTGGCCAGAATCATTTCCCTCATCTTTACTGTTGAGTGTTTCATCGGTTGATCGTTGCTGCTCACATTCAGAGAGACTGTAAAAGGAACATGTCACCTAATGCCACTGAAGTATGAAAAGGGCCCTGAGGTGACTTCTGTTATGATTTGGCGCTGTATAAATAAAACGAGACGAGTTGAAACCTGCAACTACGTTCAATGTGCCGGATCTGCAACATTCTGGATCCTGTCAGTTTATACAAATGCGACTAGATTAGACGTATCGTTTCCATAGTAACGACTCTGTACTTCAGTACTTTCAGTACTGTACCAGCTTTTCTGGCTGTTTTGTAGCTGTGTGTAAATTGTAGTGACTTTAAAACACAAATGAACACCATTTTGCTACAGTTGTGGCGCCTGTTGTAATTTCCCACAGCATACGGAGATGTGCTCCCGTTCTTTTATTCAACCAACAGTCCAGTTCATGTGGTAAAGAAAAGGATGAATGCTCAAATTTGAGAAGCCAGAACCAGCTAAAGTTTGGCATTTCTTCTTGAAAAATAACCAAGTATCCCTGATCTTCATTGTGCCATCGAATCATTGGAGTTCTTGTTAATTGTCTTAAAAATCAACTTTTGGATATCAGAATCATCATCCGTCCCCGTCTTCCCTCTCCAGGATTCTGACAGAGACTGAAGTGGACGTCCACCTGATGTCCCTGGCGGAGCGGGACTGAGCGAGCAGAGTCACCTGTTGGATTAAGTTAGAGCATGATGGGATATGCAGTTCCCAGATGGAGACTGGTGTTATCTTTGTTCGCTGTACATTTACCCCACTGTTTCATTCAAACAATAATAATAAAAATGAAAAAAAAACGTTTTTGGAGTAAAATAACCATTGTCTTTCCATCTGTTTCCTATTTATTGTGAAGACATGATCGCTTTGCAAGCGGAGCTGCGTGCGTCCACATTTACAGTATATAAGCATGTAGGTAAGTCTCTGTTTCATCAGCTGTGTTTTAATCTGTCAGTTGAATTTCACAGCAGAGGACACTGTTTATGGAAACACGAGCAGTGTGCAGAGCTCGACCTCGGAGCTTCCTGTTTGTGGCTCTGAATGTGCTAAACTCACACGACATGCAGAGGTTATTTTACTACACTGTGATGTAGAATTGATTTGACCTTGTTTTTTTACTCACCGGATGTGTCCTACAACACAGTAGTTGTAGTTCCTCTTTGCAAATGGAAAATGTGTTCCTCTTGATGCTTTAGTCAGCGTCCCTGTCCAGCTCAGCATTTACACGGGTTGCAGTAATCAACGTGATCAGAAATCCTTCTCAGCTGCTTTGAGACCGTTTCCCATCAGTCATGTCTCATCACCTCTCATCTGTCATTTTGCAGCTCTTAAAGAAACTGAAATCCAGCTGAAACGTCATGTTTCTTCCTCCTGAAGACTGTAATCTGTAGGACTTTCTGCTTAATGTTTAAAGCATCTGTCTCTTACATAATTTCCACCATCCTTAAGAAGTTACAACTTCATCCTTGGAAAATCCCCCTGCAGTCCTGTACAGGTCTACAACCATGGTTAATGTTTACAGCCATGAGGGCAATTGCAGGTTAGATAAGTGTACACAGCTATTAAACCTAATCACTCCGACATTCTGAGTACCAAGTAAGAGCTGGCTCCAGCCAGGTTTACTTCATGCTGGGAATTAGAGCAGGTTGTCCCTGTTATTTCAGGTAATTCTTTACCTGAAAAAGGTAATAGGTTTGCTCAAGTACAAATGAGATACCACTGCAATTATGTGGCAACTTTAGTTACTTTATACATATAGATTTTTGCACACAAAACCTCTCAAATACTCTCTTATAAATTTTAACTACCCAACAGGGAAACTCTTTGGTTTAGGTACCTTGAAAGTGCTTGAATTTTACTCTTAAAAAAATGTACAAACCGTGAGCACAGCTGAAACGATCGGCTGGCTGAAAATTACTATTTTGATTTTATTTAAGTCATTCTCTTGGTTCACGCTTCTTAAATGTGAGGGTTTGAGGCTTAATCTTTCAATTTCTTTTTCTTAATAATGCTGAGCTTTGGTCTATTAGTCGGACAGGTGGAGCATTGAGAAAGGTGTCACTTTGGGCTCTGGGTAACTGACAGCACATCTCACCAAACATTTGTACAAACCAATCAGGTCTATTAATCGAAGCAACGGAATCAATCATGAAAACAATTAGCTGTAGTCCTACACAAAATAGAATAAAATCCTGCTTTTAAATTAATGCATGCAATAATAATCCAATGATATATAATAGAACGGACATAGAGGCCATTTTCAACATTATTTTAATCCTTTAATTACATTTTCCTGAATATTTGAACATTTACAATGCATTGACTTTTACTTGTTTACTTGTACCAGAGTATTTTTACAGTGTGCTAGTGCCTAACTAAAGCATCTGAATACTTCCTCCACCACTGCAGCTGACAAGTCTTGTACTTCCCAGACTTCTGTAAAATGTCCCAGTCATTGTGACACAGGCTTATCTGTCTCTGGCACATTTTCGCACCTTAGTAAAACATATTTCCTCTTTGCAAAATTCCCTGGGTATTTCTAGCAAGCGCCAGTTCCAGGCTTCTATTCAGCGGTAGTAGCAGGGTAGGGCGGAATATTTTAAGTACATTATGTTCCTCTTATGCCGCCCAGGGACTTTCAATGCAGTGACTCAGACACCCGGTGACCTCGCCCCAACAAGGAAATCCCAGACTGTTCTAAGTAGCCCAGTGTGATCACTTTTGTCGTTATGTCTTTCACAAGTCCTGGGTGATGACTGTCTTCCTTGTCACTTCTATGTAAGTGGGGAAAAATATGTTTTACAATGTGAAAGGGCCACGAAACAGTCATCACGTGGAAGGAAAGAACACTCGTGCTGAGTGAAGGAAACACACCAGTCAGTGCTGTTTAAATTCATAAATTTCTTTTTTATTCAGAACCATTTTTTGTTAATAGTGTTTAAATCCACACAACATATGTACAGGTAAAAAAATTATATCTCTGTATTTACAATATATTACATGTCTTTCTTGTTTGTTATATACACATCAATATATATTTATACTGTATATAGAAGGACTATATGGAGGTTGTGGTCTTGCTGTATATTTTGATTTGGTCAACACTGGACATGACCAGACTGGACGCGTCTTCATTCATGTTTGTGGTCGCCGGACCACCGCCTGTGGACATGGACCTGGACGGGGGACGCGGACTGACGTGGCCCTCGTTGTGGGGCCGTGTCTGGGCAACCCAGTAGCAGCTTCACGTCGTTCTCACCACCAGCAGAGGGAAGGTTCTGTTTACTTTCCAAACTTTATGTCATCGTACAGCTGCAGGAAATAAAAAAGAAACGGTTAGGACACCCGAACTTAAAGATGTGATTATAAGGGATCTTAAGCTTATATTGCCAATAAAGACATTCAGTCAGAAACTGACCTCATCTTCCGACACGTCCCCGTCCTCCATATCGCTCTCATCTGATTCGCTGTCAGGCAGCTCCCTCAGGTCCTGCGCCGTCTTCTCGTACAGCTGGCAGCGGATCTCTTCGTTCTGGCGCCCGTAGGTGAGGTGGTACGCCGTGAAGCCGCCGTAGTCAAAGCAGTTGACGTCTGCGCCAAGGTCGAGGAGGCAACGGACCAGTGTGGGGTTCTGGAGATCCACGGCCAGATGGAGTGACGTCCGTCCACTACACTGTTCCTATAGGCAACAACGTAAAGATGTAAAGTTAGGTTCCTGCTGCATGGGACTGAGCTTTTCCTTTTGCAAAAAGCTAAACTGGCTGCTCTTTAGTTAAAGACACTTACCTGTGCGTTGATGTCTGCACCCAGCTGAATGAGGTTTTCAACCAATGAAATGTAGCCATTAATGGACGCCAAGTGGAGACAGTTTTGTCCTGTGAAGAAGAAAAAAAGGTCAGTTAACAACCACATTTGAGAACTGCTCATGTGAAACACAAAACTGTGTGTGTCTGTAGGGGTGCTATTTGAACTTAAACTTACCACTGTAGTTGGGGAAGGACACGATGGAGGTGAGGTGGCGTTGGCAGCTCTGGGTAATGACGCCGAAGCAGGCGAGGGAGCCCCTCTTGCAGGCAATGTGGAGAGCCGTGTTGCCGCTGTCGTCTGACACCCGCGGGTCACAGCCGGCCTTCAGGAGCCTCTCAACCAACTGTGGCTGCTCTGTGATCACTGCAAGGTGGAGGGCAGTCTGGGGAAGACACATTTATAAGATATATTTAATTAGTATGTTGACTTTAAAAGGCTGTTTGTGTGTATGATAAGGAAGACTGGAGTTTCTCTTTTATTAATTTGGTTCTTACCTGTCTCTGGTGGTTCTGTACGTTGAGGAAGGGGTGATTGTGAGACAGTTTGATCATCTGCAGGGCATGTTCTGTGGCTTCATGAATGATGGACAAGTGGAGAAGCCTGTGGGGGGAGGGGGAGAAAAAAAGGGAGAGAGGTTAGTTAAAATAGTGCTTTTCAAAAAATTGGGGGGAAGAAATTACGCACAGAGAAAAGTGTTCCAGCCAAATGAGAAAGAACAAAGCCTGAGCAGTGGAGCGTTTCGCAAGAATGGAGTTTTGTTGGGTTATTTCCACTAGTTGTGGCTTGACACATCTGATGCTTTATCAGTTCCTGGCAGCGGGCCAGGGACTTTCCTGAACTCGCAGAGCGGACTTTAGCACCGCCCAGACTGCGCTTTCAGCCAAAGCGCGCGCGCGCGCGCGCACACACACACACACACACACACACTTTTAAAGGCCTCTTGTTTTCATGCAACTTTCGACATTTTCATGCGTACTTTTGCAGCTGTTTGTATCTTTTCAATGCATTGGGTTTTAAGTTTAGACGCAGAGCTCTACTGCAAAACTCCCACTGTATCTACGCAGAAGAATGAAATTTGCAAATGCATAATTGCATTTTGTAATAAAACACAAAATTGTAACTTACGTGTCGCCATCTTCAGTCACTGCACTTCTCCATGGCTCGTATTCCTGTGTGAGCTCCTCGCTTGTTTTCATCGTCATGTCCTCAAACTCGCTCACCAGCTCGTCCTCTTTTAGGGAATCCAGGCCGCTGTCTAAACGGTCCTCTATGCAGGGCGGCATTTTCCCGTGTTTGGGCTCCATGTTGTCAACGTTATAATCCCTCTGATTGCGGATCGATACTCTGTGGATGTCCATGACTTCGCGACTGTCACGAGAGGCTGCTCCGTCTGTATGCAAAGGTCAGGGCAGAGTAGAGCAGCTGAGGAAGGCGCACTGGGTTTTGTGCGCTTGGCTGGGCGGAGCCTCGGCGGGGATTTCCACTTGACTTATCTTAGAAAAAGCAAGGGAAATCACACCGTACTGTGCTTTTGTGAGAAAAATCCCCCCCAGAGACACTCAGAATGAAAACTTGTAGTTTCCTATTAGACACCTATTTTCACCTGTGATGTAGGTTAGGGGACATGACATTATTTCAATGAATGCGACCACATGGGCATGAATGAGAGAGAGAGAGCCCCTGATATTCTCTTGAAGAATTCCCTTCTGCAGTGGGGAAATTATCTGTTTCAAGTGGCTAACCAAAATAGTATATTTTCCATTTAGTTTCTATTTTTGCCTTATTTAACCAAATTGAAGTCAGTTCAAAAAGACACATCCAAGTTTGTAATGTGAACTTCAGTTCAAAGTTCACACTGAACTATGAGCTATAGCCCACACCTATACACTAATGACCATACTGACTGTGTTATCATATATCTGTTCTGAGTTCTGTGGCTGTCATAACCATACAATAGATAAATCTCATTTTGCTTGCAAAGCGTGTTTAAATGTTTGCTTCATCTCATTACAAGTACGGTCTCGTACACATGTAAACACCACAAAGTGTAAGGAACAAAAATGGTGTGTTGATCATTACTGAAGAGGAATTTGCAGCAGAGTCAAGGGTAAAAACACATTTATATGTATGCATGTTCTGCATGTAATGTGCTCTTTATGTATGCGTTTTTTATTTGTTTTTGTCCTTTTAAGATAATAATTCTGTCATCATCACACTTTTACAGTTTTAAAGGAGTTGACAAGCCTCCTAATATTTTTATTAATATATCATTAGGATCAGACCGGCCAAATATGTCCCCATTACCCTAAGGCATATCATGTTCAGGGTTTTTGTGACTTACATATTAATTGGGATTTTCAAGAGTGAAAATAGTGGATGTAGAGTAAAAACACAAATAACGTACACTAAGCATATTCAGGGGTCCGACAGAAGAAGGTGACAGGGTTTCCACACTTGTTTCTGTACATGGTTACACTACAAAGTGAATTTAGAGTGCATGCAGAGGGAGGAAAGATTCTAAAGTTTCCTGGTGGAGACTCCCTTATGAAACCAACACTGTATGTTCCACAATAAGGTGTTCTGGACTTACCTGTCTTGCATTGCACATGTTTAACACACCCCTGGAGGTGAAATCCTGCACAAATTAGCTATAATTTTACTACGACTTTTGGTAGGAATTTTGAATATTTTCCTTGTCTTTTTGACCCTCTGTGTTTTGACTTTCCTTGTGATTTAAATAAATTGTGATATATATATTGTCTTTGTCCCACATTTGCTTTGAGGAAATTCCTTTCTGTTACACAACATGGGGGCAAAGTACGTGATAGAACTACCTGTCTGTGCTCCCCTGACATTTAAAATAAAATTCCCAGGATCACAATGTTTACATTATGAAAGGTAGGGTTGGTGTAAACATAGCAACGGTATCCAAGAGCAGTGAAGCATTCACACCTCTACGGGGCGATACTCGCAATACAAATCCAACACACACGTACACTCCCAGCAGGGCTGTGATGTCACTATCTAATGCAGCCTACTGTATCTCTGTCTGAGTGTCTGTGAGTGTGTGTCACGTCAGACTAACGTCACTCTTACAGGCACACACCATCTCCTCTGTGTCTCTTCTCAATTCCACACATTTTTTTATCTCTTCCAAGTATAATAATGAGACATCCGGGGACAAACTGTTCTTTCAGCCCTGTGTTTTTCATGTTGCCAAGATTGCGTTCTTGTGTGTATACATGGTCGGATATTAACCCCACATGGGAAATACTGGGAAGTCCACTTTACATCCTTGAGAATTTGTTTTTTGTTTTTTTTGTAGTTATGCAAGTTCTCTAGTGTCTCCTTGCCTTGTGTTTATCATTGGTTGCTATGGACACCAACCTCTGACAAAGTACTGAGCCAGTTCAGTGTCAAGTGCTGTACATTGCCCTCTGTCTGTGTGTTGGTAAAGCACCACTTAGCTGAGTCAATATAGTGCCTCAGGGGGCATTACACCCTACTGGTGAGTCATGAAACTCTCCCATTTTCTCAGTTTATTAGGTACGAGCCAAATCTAATGCTGTCTAATACAACAGCTCTGCAGTAACATCTGCTGCCATGAAGGTTGTAGTTCAGATTTTGTAAAAAAAAATAAAAAAAATAAAAAAAGGGAGGTGTCAAATTAAGTACTAATACTGAAATTACATCAATTAGTGAATATAATTAGGCTAATTAGTGAAAGTGAAACACTTTCACTAATTACACACATTTCTGGAAAGCCTCCAGGCTATTATTTACACATAAGGGCATAGTTTGACATTTTGGGAGATATGCTTAGACGTGAACATATACAAAGCACTCTTACATATGGTAGTCATGGAACTAGACCCGGCTTAGCTTAGCATAAAAACAAGAAGCCGGAGGAAACAGCAGACCTGGCTCAGTCCAAAGTTTAAAATATGCATACCAGTACCCTTATATCACGTTATATGTTTTGCTAAATTTGTTCACAGAACATACATACATACATTTAAGGTGGTGTAGGTAAGCCCAATGTTAAACTTTGAAGAGACAGGCTAGCTGTTTCTGCCTGCTTCCAGTCTTTAAGCTAAGCTAACAGCTTCCTGGCTCTAGTTCCATAATTATCGTTCAGACAAACCTGTATTTCACTTGTATCTGTTTTTGTAAAGATTAAACAAAAGTGATCTGGTTAAAGAAGTGCTTGTGTGTGTTGGTTTTTTTTTACTTCGCAGAGAGCCAGCTAGATGTTTCTGCCTGCTTCCAGTCTTTAAGCTAATAGCTTCCTGCCTGTAGCTCCATAATTATCGTACAGACATGAGAGTGATATTGATCTTCTTGTCTAACTCTTGGTAGGAAAGCAAGTTGTTGATTCCCAAAATGTTGAAATTGTTGAACTATTTGTTTAGGTCCTCCTATACATATTACAGTACAAGATGAATATAAATTACATAGAAAGTAGTAGTGATCTAATATTTTCAATATTCTTTCTATGAACAGAGTCACTCTTTTTGAAACATAGCTATATAACAACCAGATGATTTTACTTTGCATCTGTCATTTATGTCAGTAGCTTATATCAGTGATCTGCTCATAGCTCAGCTGTCTAAAAATAGCTTCAGCTTCCCAGATCTGTGCATATCATTCATGACAACTTCCATCCTGTTTCAGAAGGAAGCTTTCACTCCATTGTTACAGTAATCACTCAATGAACAGTCAACTTCAACCAGTCCATTTCTTGTGTGGGCTCGATGACAAAGCAGTTCTACACCCAGTTTACACAAACTACACCCACTTTATGTTATTATCTATATATATATATATATATATATATATATATATATATATATTAAGTATTTTTGTATGACAGGTTCATGCATGGCTGCATGGTGGCATATTAATCAATGGATGGACATGCTTGCTGTTTAAGTCAGGCTGTTTCTTTATCAGAAGGACCTCAACACACCATGTTGTACAAATAGAGAATAGTATAGGTGGTTTTTATCTTGTGCAATTACATAATATACATCTGACATGTTACATTTGACATGATTTTAATGGAGTCATTTGAAAAAGACATGAGTGAAGATCATAGTGTGTGTGACCTTTACTCTCATAATCTAATCCAATGATCTCCTTCAATGAATAGCAAGGGAAAAAGGTAATTCATTTTGTGTGTTTCCCAGGACAAATAAAAAAAGCAGTTAAAACAGGTTTCCATACCTGCAAAGAGAACAGAGAACAAGTTATTCCCTTTCAGTGGCATGTGATGGTCATGAGATTTTGAGTGTATGAAGGGTGGAGAAATTGAGTGTTTCAGTATCTTTCTTTTACTACTGCTTCTGAAAAAGTGACTGAAGACAACTGAAGCTATCGATTGAAACTTTTAAACTGAGGTGAAAAACTTTGAGATCCTCCCCTTTGTTGCCTCGGTTTCGCGCTGAATGTGCAAATGCATATTTTTTCGGGGAAGTGTGGGTGTTTTTGGAGAAGGGGTAATACCTTTAGCTGAGTCCCAGGCATTCCCACGGTGTTACAAACAATCACACACACACACACACACACACACAGACCGCCACACATAGAGGGATTAATTGTATGCAAAATTATCCAGTGTCCTACTGCCTTGCTGTCACCAGGTATCCCTCATGGTCATAGTATCAATATTAGGTTCATAGTTTTTAGTTTTTAGCAACTGTTGATATATTTGTCTTTGAGATTTTAGAATTTCTTCAAATAGAGATAAATTATGATATGTTTTCTTGCACAGAGTTAGATGAGAAGATTAATACCAGTGTACAGTAAATATATATATAAATAACAGGAAATTAGCTTAGCTTAGCATAATGACTGGATATCGTCATTATGCTAAGGCTCTGTCCAAAGAAACCAAAAAAAAAAATTGTGGTTTCATTGTCATCACTGTGAGGTTGCTAGGCAATCAGCGAAGACTGCAAATATTCCTAGCACGTATGTCAGTTCAAAAACTTTAAGTGGTTTATGATAGCAGATTGTTTCCCTGATAATATTACATCAGAAGGTAATAAAATCTCTGAGTGAGAAGTGAAACGTTTTACAATTATGGCAAGTCATTCTTGATCTTCAAAAAGTTAAGTCAATAATGTGACCACTGGGTTTGTTGTGAAAGATAGATCACCAATATTTGTATAATAGTGATTCTTTCCAATTAAGTCACAACAATATTAAACTGTTTGAAAGGTTAAAGTATTTTTGAAAATGCAAGCCTAAAATTACATCAGGAGATAAAAAGGTATAGGGCATACAATCTGTGTGAACAAGTATGGTTTGAACATGCAAAGCGGTTAGGAAGAACTTCTTCCAGGGTACAGAGACACAGTTTTAGTTCAGCTTTAAGTAATAAAATTGGAGACTTGGAAAACATGCCAGCTGACCATAAACTGTGGTTTACTGTTTGGCTTTTTTCTCATTCTTGAGTTTCTCCTACATTCCCTCACTTTATTGATTGTCCATCATGTCAGCAGTCTCTACTCTGGACTGTATGAGACTATGAGAAAATAAAAGTTTAGCATTATGATATAAACCACAAAGACAACTCAGACTTCCTACTATCATACACACCGTACTGCCCTAAATACAAATGAGACCAGAAAAGTTTCCTGACACACTTACAGCTTACAGTGTTATCATGGATCTGACTGGCAGTGTGTTACACACCGCGGAAAAAGTGAACCTACAAGCCACAAATCAACTGAGCTAAATCTTTCACAGGTTAATATTCTTATATGCTTTTTTCTATGTTGTGACGTTTGAGCAGGCAGTCTGTCTGTTATGTCAGTTGCTTTGTCTGTTGATGGCAACACACAGTTCATGCTTAATGTTCATTTTTACAAATGCGTAACTTAAATTGGGCATTATATAGATTTTTTTGTATAGGTCATTTTCATGTATATGTATATATAGCATGTGTTTATGCTCATCATTTCTTTGTCAATGTTCCTGTTTAAATAATTTACATTCATCCATTTATCAATACATCCAGTAATCCATTGTTAAATCACGTTCACTTGAAAATTCTATAGTTGCTATTCTATCAGTATTATAAATTCTTCCAGTTTCAATACTAGAAAAAATCATACTCTTCAGGAATGGATTAAAATTTGCTTCCTAGAAGAACCAGCTAGTAGGTCTTTGTCTCCCTCCTGTGGTTGAAACGCAAACTGCAGATTCTGGGATTGCACACAAATTGGAGTGGGCAATTTTTATATGGCATGCTATTAGCTTTTCTGAAAAATCAGTTGAGAAACTATTTACGGATAGGATAACAGGAAACAAGACATTTCTGTTTTTGGTTACTCCAGCTTATAAATACCTACAATTCAAGCTACTTAATTGTATGAATGCAAATAGCATACCAAAAACAAGTTCTGCCTCCAAAAATACTGCGCACATCAGTATACAACCAGAGTATCATGTCTGATGTAGAGGGGTCCTCATGAGGCATGTGATATTTTACAGAACAGTGTTTATCCAACCCATCCTGGTGCTTTCATGTAACTCCATTTACAACATTTTGGCAGTACTCACTATAATACGTATATTTTACACAGCTTTAAGTAAACCCAAAAAGCTGTTAGCAGTTAACAAAGTTGTTCTTTATTAGTGTTGAGTTTCGACCTCTTTAAAATTATATGAGGTACAGGTTTAGAAATGTTTTCTCTCCACTCCACTCAAGCTCAACAATGAATGTTAACTCTGCATTGTAATGTAGTTTCTAAACTACTAAATGTTGGGATTTCACAATAAATATGTCCAGTTGTTTGTTCGTGAATTTGCATACTTACAACCACAACACAACTGCCTATCACACTAGCACCACGCCAGCCTCCACCCACTCCTCAGTCTGTCCATCAATGTCACCCAGGTGAGTGAAGAGAGAGTCAAGCAGCAAGCCATGACAGCTTTAAACCCAGGGTGCTTGACTCATCTGCCAGTCAGCTGGGAAAGGCTCTATGGCACCTCTTCAACATATCCCTGCAGCTGTACAGGGTGCCTTCACTGTGAAAACCTCCTGTCTGGTATTCCAGCTCCCTGACTGACTGTGATGATGGCACTGACAACATGTATTCAAAAGCGGCACTTCCTCTACCTAACTCTGTGTTCATTCCATCTCAACATCTTCGACAGTGTTCATTGTCTCCTGTAGATTTATTAATTTAAATACAACTCACATATTTGAGTTGCCAGGTTGTAAAAAAATCTATCTGCCTTTTCAGTCCTTAA
Source organism: Nannoperca australis (assembly GCA_036023655.1). NCBI lineage: Eukaryota > Metazoa > Chordata > Actinopteri > Centrarchiformes > Percichthyidae > Nannoperca > Nannoperca australis. The sequence goes on from JAVQJD010101877.1 coordinate 31,760, forward strand.
TAGCCGTGGTTGTGTTTTCTAATAGGAAACTAAATGCCAATAGCTAATATAGAATAATAAGCCATCAAGTCTGCGGTTCTAAATGTTAATAAATCATGAATTAAGGATGAGGATTTTGTCACTTTTATATTAGGCCATCAGCAAGTTAGTAAGTCGTCTGTGGATATAAATGTTAATAAGCCCTAAATAAAGTGTTCATAACTGATCTACAAAGCTTGAGTAGATTATTGTTTAGACATTATTGAAGATATTAATTACAACTTATAACCACTTTATAAAGGGTGCCTTGTGAAGCATTACACATAAAAAAAGAATTGTACTGGTAAGATTTAAACAAAAAACAGACAAACAAACAAACGTAAAAAACAAATGGGCTTATGAAAGCATTTTTAAAAAATGAAACAATGACGGATTATTTTTGATTTGAACAAATTCTATTTATTATGAGGTTTATTACATTTCTTTTTTACATGTCAGTGGTTTAAGAGTCTAACGCATGCTATGCATAACACGTCTAAAGTTTAGTATCAAGTAAATAACCATTACTTTCCATACACCTCAAAAACACATACATGTAGTCACATACCTATACAAACCGTAGGTATTATGTGCTCAGAAAAAGTTAAATAGACTACAAATCCCTAAAACCTTTCCGTAGTAATTAGTTTCCCATACCAAAATGTGATTGGACAAGCGCAGTAAAGCTCCGTGTGATTGGCCGACGGTGGCCATGTTCGCGTTACCAGCTGTCTAGATGTGTGCTAGCTAACGTGTTAGCTGTCTGAGAGGTACATTTGCCTCTTTATTCGGGGTACAATTAACCATCTACCCCATCGCCCCGTTAACACCGGCTCTGGAAGTCGCAATGCCGGTTCACTCCCGGGAGAAGAAAGAAAGTAACCACGAAGAAATGGAGGTGGATTTTCCCGAGCAGGACGGCAGCAGCACAGACGAGGAGGACACCGTTAGCTCGTCCGTGTCTGAAGATGGAGACAGCTCGGGTAGGAAAAATAGGCCTTAAAATATAAACTCACAGCTAAATGGATCAAATATGCTTGTCTGTCAGACATGGGTTCATCGTGATGTGCGGTTGCTGTTGAAAATCAGCTGACAGATTCACCAACGCGGGTGGACACGACGTGCAGTTTGGGGTGGACATGCTATGTTGATGTTGGTGGTTGTAAAGAATAGCAGTTGCTATGAGGATGGTGTCAAACCTGTCATGTCTTTATGTGAACAGAGATGGACGATGAGGACTGTGAGAGGAGGAGGATGGAGTGCCTGGATGAGATGACCACCCTGGAGAAACAGTTCACGGACTTGAAGGAGCAGTGAGTTCCTTCCCGTGTTGTTTCCTGTTTGCCTCCACCTACTGTTGTGTCCAATGAATTAACTTCATGTTGTACTTTTACTGAGGCCTGTGCCAGAGATTCCAAGATGCTTGTCATTTCATCTGGTTGCCTGGGATGTTCCTTCATCAGTCCTTCTCATCACCGTTAAATAAAAGCTGAGATTTTGCCAACAGCAAAACGTTGGACCCTTTTCAAATTGATGGTCAACCAGACTCTCAACACTGCTGTAAAACAGGCAGTAATCTGGTGATAAATGTACGTCAGCCATCGGCCATTTACTTGCAAATCTGGGATTTTGTGGGTAAGATACAATTCTTACTGGCACACATGAAACTTGACCATCATTTTGAGGTGATTTTCTGTTTAGAAAATGCCTTGTGACACCCCAAACTTGGCTGGTGTATCTGAGACGGCATCAGTATTCTGACAGGAGCATTAAATGATCAGCCCCCTGCTGTAGACGGGCCACAGCTTCCTGTTCTTTAGACAAAAGGACATCATGTTGCCATTCTGCAGGGCGGTGAGCGTTGGGAAATCTGAAGACCTGTTTTTTACCACTGTTTTTGAACTTGCTTACAAGATATGTTCCAATTGTTTGATGCTGGTGTGTCCTGCTCTTATGAACTGATTCTTTTTTGCTGTTCAGGTTGTACAAGGAGCGTCTGAGCCAGGTGGACATCAAGCTGCAGGAGGTAATGGCTGGCTGTGCCCAAGAGTACCTGGAACCTTTAGCCAACTTGCAGGAGAACATGCAGATCAGGACCAAAGTTGCTGGTGGGTCAATATACTATTACATTTAGACCTGACTTACTGTGACTGACTGTAACTTAACTTAACCTATGGCAGTGAGGACAGAGTTAAGACTGTATGTCACATGTATCAAGTAAACGTCACTGTGGCAAAAGCAAAGGTCACTATTTGTGTTGACATTCTTTCAGGTATCATATCCCTGCATTTCCCCGTATATTGGAAAAGATGTAAACAGAGGTTGTTGCACTTGTGCAAGTGTCTTTAATGACATGGAACTAAACTATGGCTGCAACTAACAATACATTTCATTATCGATGAATGAGCTTAATCATTTCGCGATCGATTGATTAGACCATACAGTATCAAACAATTGTGAGAAATGCTCATCCCAATTTCCCAGAGCCCAAAGTGCCGTCTTCAAATAGCTTCTTTTGTTAAACCAACGGTCCAAAACCCGAAGACTCTTCGCTTACTGTCAGAAATGACAAAGAAAAGCAGCATCTTCCACAGATTGATTTCCTGTTTAAATGCTTGTCACAGGGATCTACAGGGAGCTGTGCTTGGAGTCCGTGAAGAACAAGTATGAGTGTGAGATCCAGGCTGCCTGCCAACACTGGGAGGTGAGAGGTCAACGCATGAGTCATGGCTCGTGTGCATTTTCCACGTCAAACCACATTTTGTTCAATTAGAATTACTGCCTGTACAATGAAGGAAAATGCTTGGGTTATTGCATTGGGTAACAGTCTGACTTTAACCACAGCCTCTACCTCTGGAGATGACTTTTGATGATGTTTTTCCAACCAACCTTTCCAACTTGCCTCCTTGTTTCTGTCTCCCAGAGTGAGAAGCTGCTGCTCTTTGACACTGTGCAGAGTGAGCTGGAGGAGAAGATAAGAAGACTGGAGGAAGACAGACACAGCATTGACATTACCTCAGGTACCAACTAGGGCTGCAACCAACAGTTTCTAGCAGTGGCAGCTGGTATGTGATCACATTTAAATTTGGATCCATTACTCCTTCGATTCCGGAACAACACAGCATGATGACGTGTTTGGGAGGATGTGTAGCCTCCTACTCTGAGGTGATCCGGGTTAGCCTCACATTTTGAGGGTTTTTTTTCTCCTCCAGCTAACTAGTAATCATGATGTCGACATTAAAAGGTCTATGTAGTTTATATTGTTATGAAATAGAGAAAGCATTCCTCGTGTTAATTTAGTTAAACACTTAATTAGTAAATATGAGGTAATTTTATTGAACAATGAGTAAAAGAATGAATTTATCTATTCAAATATTTAAAATAAGATTTATGAATTAAATCTGTCAACTGATAAACCTATAAATTAATACTATAGCACACGTACTAACATACCCAAGATACCGGGTATAACTAGTGGTTTTAAAGAAATATCAGTGAAATAATGTTGCAATACGATTTATATCTTCTAATCTGTTAAACAGATTGATATATGAAGCAGATATCCTCCAAAAGGAAGTGACTCTCCTCTTTCTAATCTGTTCTTTGTGCTTTCCAGAGTTGTGGAATGACGGATTGCACTCCCGGAAGAACAAGAAGAAAGACCCGTTCTGCCCTGTCAAGAAGAAGAAGCCTGTTGTTGTTTCTGATATCCTTTCTTCTTTGTCACGTCCTTGTGTTATTCCTCCCGTCATTCATCTGTGCCACATTTTCCTGTTGATGTGCTGTTAAGACAGATGTGTTCTGCTACCTCGCTGTATATCTTTCCTTAACCGCTCTATCACGGCCCTATATTGTTTACATGCTGCAAGATCTTGATATTCTTGAAGACTGGACGGCGATAAGAAAGGTATTTGGAGACGGGACAAAGTAGCCACTTGGCTAATGTATGCATGTTTTTCATTTGGCCTTTTATAGTCGTGTCTGTTTTCTTCCCCCCCCACAGGCGATGGCATCACTGGGGCCACACAGGGTGAAGGTGGATGGTAAGAGTTCCTCCGTCCTTGGTTACCGTCAATATCTGGCTGAGCGCAGCGATCGACCCAGTTACACAGGAGGACTTCCATTCAGTACTTTCAGCTAAAAGCACTCAAGTTCAGAGTTGAAAAGGAGACTGTCTTCATCTCTCTACCTGTCTCCTTTTTAAATAAGTTGAGCTCTATTTCTTTTAAATGTATTCTTCCCCTGCCTCACTCGCTCTCCTCTCGACTACCCATATATTCCCCTCCCCCAGTTCCTGCAGTCAAGCCTGACAGACATCACCATGTGGCGCGCTCCGAGGACGGGCGACTTTTCTATGACAACCAGTGGTACTGCAGGGGACAGGCCATCTGCATCAACAGGAAGGATGAGTACCCGACTAGGTGTGTGTGTGTGTGTGTGTGTGTGTGTGATCTGTCAATGAAAAGTTCAGCAAAGAAATGCTGTGATTTCACCAATTACATTACATTTATAAGGTTTTCCAACAATGCCAGAGTAGCAGCATCATTATGTGCAATGTGGCTATTTATAGCACCCATTTCATTACTTTATCTTTAAAATAAACTTCATCAGTACTTTCTCATTCACCTTCACTGCATGTCAGGAAGGTACAAAGTGCTTCACTATATTTCAGATAAAATGAAAAGGATCTAAAGACAGGGAAACAGTCACTCACACAAAAGATATTACCTGAATTACACAGTCCAATTCCAATAGTGGCTATTGGAATAAATTGCCTAAAGGAATTATTATTAGATTCTGTCTCTCACCGTGTCTTTCATTTCCACCTTATGGAATCATCCTCTGAGCGCTTGAGAATACCGTGTGTATGATGGTCTGTTTTTAATACCAGTCCGTGTGTGCGAAGTGCTGCATGCATGCTTTTCATTATTTACACATCTTTGCCTTTGGTCATATTTGGCAACCTGATCATTTTCACAACCTGATGTTATTCCAGATGTCTGTGAATATGTTTTAATCATGCGTCATTAGTTAACGTTTCACAGCCCTTTAGAAAGTATTGCTTCTCTTCTCTGAAGCGTCCAGCTGTCAAACGTCCTGGATTCTCTCTAATTCTGTTTATGAAAATATATAAATAACGTTATGGCAGATTCTGTTTGTGGCCGGGATCGGGATCGGGCATTGATTATGCGCTAACGTTGTTGTATGTTTGTGTCACGCAGTGCCATCATCACTACTGTCAACAACGATGAGGTGTGGTTCAAACGACTGGACGGCACCAAGTCAAAGCTGTACATCTCCCAGCTGCAGAAAGGCAAATACACTATCAAGCACTCATAGAAACACACTTTAACACACGCACATACAGACAAAGACCATCATCTCTGCTGTGTTTCTTTTTTTATCCTTTTCCTGTGGCATCTCTTTACATTCATGCCATATGTACAGTCTCACACACCTCACGTCACTCCCTCTGTGTATAAGCAACAAAAGAACAGCAGAAATAGTAAAAAAAACTAACAAATATTAACTGACCCTTCTAGATCTTCACTGTAAATATGTATGTATGTTGATATTATTGACAAGGTCACAAAGTGTCATTTTCTCTGGAACGGAGATCAATGCAAAGTGCTGCTAAAAAAAAAAAAGAAGGGCGAAGAACCGGAGCAGTAGCGAACTGTGAACCGCGGAGCTCAGTCGCGTGCCTTTCTAAGACAAGACAATGCCTAGGCTGGTTGGAAGAAGAAAAAAAGTTTTGAACTATTAATATCAATGCAGTGAAGCCTTACTTTGTACTGTGTTAGCACCAAGAGGACTGAAGCGGGTCAATGAACGAGTGCGTGCGAAACCCTGATCTATGTGAGGATGCCGTCAGCAGGATGTTTGATTCGCCTCCCTGGACGCACCGGTTAAGTTTGAAGTTGCGTCCGTATTAGCCTCTCCAGGGAATGTTTGATTTAGTGAAAACAATGGAGATGGAAAATGATTGATCAATTTGGAGTCAATGATGATATTGTGAACATAATGAGATAAAACTAGAAGTTCTTCAAGAACTCCCCAGGGTTTTTCTTGGGGAGCTACTGTGCTAATTTATGTTTTGATGTTTTAGTGGGATTTTCAAAGTACTATATTTAAAGTTCAAACCAATGGCAGCCCCATGCGCTAAGCAAAACATAAAATTTTAAAGCTGTATTTTTAAGAAGACAGTAACGGGAGGTGCCCTGTATATAGACACGAGGATGTGTTTTGCGGTTACTTCACTGTGATTCTTCCCTTCTGTCTCTTGTCATGTTGCCATGCGTCTGATAGTGCCTACAACTTAACACTGAAGGCAGGATCCAGGCTCAACTTACTCCACAGGTGTGGACGGTGTCTTTGTCTGTGGCGGTGGGCTCACAGCAGCCTCCAGTTTGTAATTCCTAGTGCCATTTTACAGGGTTTTTTTGTCTTTGCTCAGCTTGTTTTTGAATGAAAATACCGAAAGGATTGCTTATTAAGTCCTGCAGTGTAAATGTTTAGATTTTTTGGAGGTGTATCTCTTTTTTCCCGTCCTCCTGTCTTGTCCGTGTTCCTCCCTCTCAACTGTCCCTTCTCTTTCCCTAACACCCCCTCTCCCACCCAAATCCACCCCTGGGTGTCAGTAAAAATTATCCTCCACATTGACTTATAAACAGTGCAATGAGAAATCAAGGTTAAGGGATTTTTGTGTGTGTACAATCCGTCCAATCGAACCTTCTGTGTATTTGTAAATTATGCTTAATTCAATGGAGGGGGATTTTGCTTTGTGTTGTATTTACGGTGCTTTATATTTTCTACATTGCATACATATTTCAAAGTATTACCTGCCAATACTATTGTAATGAGGGGTGCTTGCCACATTATATCATAAACATAAGTGTCTTTGATGCCTGATGTGGCATCCACTTACTAGAACTTTTGATAGTCTATTGCAAGTTTTGTTATCCATTTCTGCTTAGTTTTTACCTTCTTTTTTTTAATGCATTATTGTTTTTTTCCACATTAGAGGTAAAAAGAAAAACGTGACAGTGTGCCAATGCATGTACAGCTGATTAAAGACTTTGTATCATTGTAAGAGAGTCAAACCTGCACATAAACAGTTGTTTATCGTTTATATGCAACAGAGAGCAGTCTTAACTCGAGTTGGCTGGTGTTTCTACTGTACTTTAAAAGGCTTTCTGCCTGTACGTCTAGCAAATTGTGAGGTGATTACAGGGTCAACCTGCATTGCTCAACTTGAAAGCTAATGTCCTTCTTGGACTTGAGAGCTTTTGATAAATAATATCAAAGCTTTGCATTTAAGCATAGGACTTACATATCCTACTGGATTTGGTCTAACATGAACAGAAAAAAAAAAAGCCCACATACAATCTTATATAATACTCAAGTGTACAAAGTTCCTGACAGTTCTCAGCCCAAAGTCACCCCTGAGGTTTGCTGAACCCTCGCTTCACTCCTCTGTGACCAAAAAAAGTGGCTTGTTTGGGGGAAACATGCTGAGCTAGTCCTATTTGATAATGGCTCTTTGGTCTGCTGCACTGTTCAACCTTTCAGTCACTTATTTCTGCCAGAGGGACACTCACTAGATTAACGCCACATACTGGTATTGATTCAGGATCTCAGATGATGTACCATTTTCTTGTCCCCCACCCCTCACTGTCCATATATGCCTGGCCTTGGGCCTGTGCAGACACCTCATGCAGAACCTTTGATTGATCTATTGGGAATATTGATCAGATGGTGGCAGTGTAACCAGAAATTCATAAGAATCTAATGAAAGGCTAATTGATTACATGTCCCCTTTTAGATAAAGCTTTATTACAAAAAACTGTGTTTTTTAATTATAACTTGCTTTAATTTACCACATGGTCACACTTGGTCAACACCATGAAATTTATGAAAGAGAATGTATCTTAAAATCCCACATTTCAAACAACCAAATAAGCACGTCTTGCACTTCCTTGTTGCACTACCATTTTCCTGACCAGAAGGTGTCAGTAGTGCTCCACAGTAGCGATGAAGCAGCCTCTGCTCTAGATGGGAGGAGGGAGGTGGTCTGTGAATCTGGGGCACCCTGCTGCTGAAGCCCTCCAGCTGATGAGAGAGAGAGAGAGAGAGGGGAGGGATGAAGGCACAGTTTGATCACAGCTCGCTGGCCACATCTGCTACTGCAACAGAGAGAGGGAGCGAGAGAAAGAGGAAAATCCCCATCACCGCGTCAAAGGCAGCAGCAGCAAGCAAGCAACTGGGCTGTCTGTCTCTCTACTCGCCATGCAGCATCTCTCTAGAGCTTGCCTTGAATCTGCCTCACACAGTCCTGTCAGTGCCTACATGCACCCTTCTGCATGTATGAATATGGTCAGAAATGGACATGACATGCCATGCCTGACATATACATATGTATAACAGCAGAGAAACGGGTTTCCGGGTTTGGTTTCTGTCTCATGATGATGCTGGTTGAATCTGGATATGTCCCGAGGTTCTGGCCATCTTCAGCCCCATCTATACTTAATGAGTAACCAGAACTGGAGGGTCACTGGGACGTGTTTACTGCAACACTGGGGCTAATTAGACTGTGAAAGTGTCACACTGTGCTAAATTACTTATATCCCTGCCCCTCATGTGCATCACTATGCATTTTCAAGAGAGTGTGTATGTGGATCTCTTTGTGCATGCATGCATGTTGCTGTGTTCCAGGCCTGTGCGTGGGCGTATACCTTTTTTATGCTGATTGTATAAGAGAATGTTAAATGTATACACCTATAAGGTAACATCAAAGGGATGAAGCAAGCTGCTCATCAGGATAAACGCATAGAGAGAAGAGGTGGATTCAAGTGGACAGTGCTGCAGCTTGCGACCTGTCATCTAAATGAGCCTGGTATCATCTCTCTAGGTGTGTCGTTGACAGTGGCTTAGAATTCACCATTAGCACTCAGGATATAGCAGTTTCTTCACCGTATACCATCTTTTCAGGCATCAAGTTGCTGTTTCTTTAAAGATGGGCCTTATTTGCCCTCCACACTGATTTTACTGCAATTATGACTGTAAATTTAGATGCAGCCTATTGTATAGTAACACACACACAGACACTTTATATATATATATATATACACTACCGTTCAAAAGTTTGGGGTCACATTGAAATGTCCTTATTTTTGAAGGAAAAGCACTGTACTTTTCAATGAAGATGACTTTAAACTAGTCTTAA
>JAVQJD010101881.1:0-16997 GCA_036023655.1 Nannoperca australis
ACACACACACACACACACACACACACACACACACACACACACACACACACACAATCAAGCAGCGCTAAGGGAATGGGCAGACTCATTCCCCGTCTGGCCTCAGGACCCAGATTGATTGATAGGAGAGGCGGCAGGGCAGCAGAAATGAGTGAGGAATAGCAAATGCGGGTGCATGCTACCACCTCCGCGCCTTGATGATATTGTTAAATTGGCTATTCTCTGGCTAATGCTGCCACTAATGTCCACAGAATATTACCGCTTGTCTTGGTAATGCAACAATGTGGAGCAAGAAATCTCAGGTTTAATATGAACATATAGGGCTTTTGAACTAGCTTAGTTTTGTATGACCTACATTTTTAGTATGGTTTAATCTCACTCTGGACAAGACTTGGACACAATCTAAATATCAAAGGTATTCTTGTAATTTTATCATTTGAGCACCCTCAGCTCAGGTCTGTGACCCACAGTGGCTGCTAACAGAGTTCAAGACGGAATGAGAGAAGGGAATGCACAGATATGCGCTATGTACTGGTACCGTAGCCGTAACTCAGATTTACTTTTAGTGCAGATCAACATCTTGTACATCTTTGTACTAAAATATATTTTCTTGTACGTCTTTCTATTTTCTGTTTTAAATACCATTAATCGAAGGAATAATTGTCAGAATGTCCAAATATTTTGGTTAAGTTTTATTGAGCTGTTTTCCTTTTTTAGAGATTATTTTCAGTAAATGTTTTTAAGGAAAATTTCTAATAAACATTTTGTTTAAAAGTTTATAAAAATTAGTGGTGTCAATTGATTCAAAAATGTAATCGAGTTAATCACAATAATAGGCTGTGATTAATCATGATTAATCACGTTTAAAATACTTCTTTTGGAGGGGGGAGATAAAACAAAATGTGTGGTGTTGGAAAAAAGAAATGCCTGACAAACTGGTTTGAGGAATCAGAGTTCTTTTTACTTTATTATAACATCTCAGCTTAGTTCTGATGATTCCTGAATTAGAATCTCTTAATTAGCAGAGTAAAGTCTCAGGGAGTGCTTGGTAGCCATAATGAATGCAAACTTAATTAGCAGACAACGACATAAAGAACAGTTACAAAGTAATGCCTGCTACAAAGAGGACGTAAACAGCTTGCTTGTGAATTGTTTGAAAAGTAGCATCTCACCCAAAATGAATGAGGTAGTTATTGTCTTTGTTCACAGACTTCCCCCGGCTGCACTCTGCCAGTGTAGTCTGACGTACACGGCTTGGTCCTGTCTCAGTGCTAGCATCTTTGCTAACATCGGCAAAGATGTGCTTTGCCCGTAGATGGTACTTCAGACTTGTTGTGCTTCAGTGGAAAGTTCATCACTGCAATATGTGCACACAACTTTGGTTTTATCTAAACCTCCATTTGGAAGCTTTTTAAAATGAAATTTGCCATTCAGCACACTGGCGAGTGTCTCCTCAGTCATCGTGTAATCTGCGTTCACCGCGGCTTTTAGTAATTCAGTGAGGTAAAAGTTTGTGCTGAAAATATGGGAGGAAGTTGGGGTCAAACTTGGTAATACGATTAATTAGCGTTAACATTTTTAATCACGTTAATATTTCCAGATTAATCTCAAGCGTTAACGCGTTAACGTTGACAACCCTAATAAAAATAAAATAAATGTCTTTATACACCCCTTTTGGCTGGGCCACATCGAAGCGATCTCCAGAGGCTTCTGTTGTGAAGTATACCCACCTACGCTAGGTGGTCATACCATCTGGTTTGCTCTTTTAGTTTTGCAGCTGTAGTTGGTTTATGAACAAATAAGATAGTGACCCTATGGTATTTACAAGGCTTTGAGATCTGTGGTGGATGAGGTGGCCGGCCTGCCGCTGGCCCGTGGTCTCACTCAACTATCTGACTCTTAGTTTAGCCATGAGGTTGTTCGTCTATTTCTTTCTGACCTGGGTGCAGTGTGAACTTGTCCACTTCAGTTTGTAGTTGAGTGTCGTCCAGATGGGAAGAATAGGTCTATATATGTATTGTGTTGTTATAGACTTTAATGTTAGGACTGTCAAATGTTTTAACATTTGCCAATTTTCTGTGAATTGTATACTTTAAAGACAACTCTCTACCTTCTAGGCATCCCTCTGGTCATACAGTATCTAATTCCCTGTAGTACAAAAATGTCTTAATACTTGAAATGGAAGTCATAATCCATTAAAAGATTTTTCATTTTTCATCAGCATCTCCTTGCAGCATTTTTAACTATTCAAATATAATTTAGAATTAAAGAAATGGGAAATTTTAACATGGATATACATTTCCAATATTGACATGAAACCAATACATTGTTTGTTTTAGCTTCATGCTTAAGGACATAGATTAAGTTGGGCATAAACCTTCCCCAAAAAGCACATTTGGAAAAGGTTATCCAAAAGCAGTTATTTGTAAATCAGAGGATCCTTGAGCACTAGCCTATCCATTTGGCTCCATTATCTGTTTGCCAACATATTAAAAAATGATTTATGACGAGCTTCATTTAGCTGTTTCTGAAGAATATTTAATTTTTGCCAACAATCTCCATCTCTGTGATGCTCTGTGGGCTCTTGGTCACTTGGTAGCCTTCGGCTGCTCAGTTGACCTGTCAGTTCAGGGAGAACACTGTGTAGTCTCAAGTTATTAGAATTTCTTTGGAGCCTACTCTGCGCTTTTGAGATTCTCAGCCTTTCAGAAGTTATTTAATAACCTTCCTCAGATCCATGCCTTTTCACAGTCCAGTCTTTGAATTCTACACAAACATTCAAAATTAACCAAGTTGTGAAGATCTCTCAAGGACATTGAAAAGATTTGGGCACAGCTTTTTATTTTAAATTTGTTAAAAGAACATCGACATCCATGGTGAATTAGGTTATTAGGTAATTATTAGCTAACCTATCATTGTAATTGATAAATTAGTTGCCAGCTACACTTTACACAATGGCACAGCTGTGAGTCCAATATTATAAGTGGCTTTATGTTTACAGAACATTCTTTAAAGGCAATGACCAGAAATTTGCTCAAATATACCACACAAAGTTGTAATCTTGTACATTTAAAGATAAAAAAAATCACCAGAACTCTCATGCAAAATTGATAAGTAAATATGATAAAATAAAGCTTTTATAATGAATTAGAATAACATTGTTGCACATTAAAACGGGCATTATTAACATAAAGTCATTGTATCTACTCAATTAAGAGTGACAGAAAAAGAACCGGGAATGCAGTTTGGCGATTGGATAAGACGGGAGAGATAGTTGATTCGTTTTCCTGCCTCAGTTGTCAATCTTCCAGCCCTCAGCTTTCGCTTCAGAGACAGATCACTTTGTGCACCATTTCACTGCTAATGATGGGGTGCTGGAGCAGGTTGGTCAGTGCCTTGAGAGGTAAGTTAAGTACACTTACTGATTGGCATAGAAGTGGACAGACAGATGCAGTAGTAGTTAGGTGCCGGTTGGCCTTCGCTCCCCATTGAGCTCTGTGTGACTTGGAGTCTGCTGCTAGCCGGCTCCTGGGCAGAGCCAATCTCCACCAGACTAACTCTCAGTCTGTCACAAGCATTCGCTCCCTTCCTCTTGCCCTCTGTCTCTTTTTCTTCCTCTGTTACTTGTGTCACCCACTCCATGTTTTAATTCTCACCCACTTCTCATTCGTCAATGTAGACAGAATTACAAAGGAGATACTTGAATCTTCTCCCAAATGCTACACCCCACCAGCTAATATTTCTCTATGAAATATACTATACACACATTTCTCCAGTGGGTTTGCTACTTCGCCTAAGAATCTCTCACACACACACACTCACACACACACACACACACACACACACAGTGCCTGACACCTCCTCCCCCTGTGGTTTGTCACAAAATTGATCCACGGTCTGTAATCTCTCTCTTCCCCTCATATACCCTGTCTTTCTCAATTTCTCTCTTTCCTTCCTTCCAATCTCCTTCCCCTGTATTCTCCTGTCCATCTACTCTGCTTGCTTTTGTCTCACTGACCATGTCAATCACTAAATAAAGACTAGATTAAAAGGCTAGATTGGTACAGCCAGTCTATACCTGCAGGATGGGCTGTGAATGGCGGTTGGTCCCCATCCTGTGCTCCAATCCAGATGCTGTTAAAATTTAGACTATTATCAGGAGGAAGAGGCATCTCAGTGCTGCGCTCCAGAGGTTGCAGGGGTTGAATGTGGAAGTGTGGACCGACAATTGCCATTTGTTTTCTGTGTGCAGTACAGCACAGGCAGTGGACCAAATGACTGAGAGAAAAGTGTGTGCATGAGTTTGGGAGAGTTTGGTTAAAAACGGGATATGTTAATGGAATTACATACAGAGTACAAGTATTTTGTGCATGACTTTTCTTTATTACTCTGAGTGCTACATGATCTCCTGAAAGGTCAAATGCCTAGAAGTGACCCGCTGAAATGTTAATATATTCTGACTGAAGTCACTCCATGCTTTACATGACATCACCACAAAGAGTCGAATTCAGGTCGTTAGACAGAAGCCAATCGAGTAATGTCACCTTTGTATTAAAGTTAAAATTACATTTTCTTGTTTCTGTCCTCTTTTCCTTCTCTGTTCCCCCCTTATTCCTTTTTATTTTTACCTAATTTTAACAACTTGTGACTCTCTTTCCACTGTCCTCAACCTCCTTCTTCGTTCACCATCCTTCTTTTTCTACCTCTCCAGTTTGTTTTTGTTAACAACAGGAGAAGGCTGTGATCCACAGACTGGGGTCTAGTGGGCCTCAGCTGCCCAATAACACTCTGATTTATCAACCTCCTCTAGCTAGCCTGCATGGAGATGCTGTTTTGCTTTGGTTGTTACTTAAAGCCGGGGAGGCAGGTTGTTTGTATTTCTGGCTGCGCGTCCTTAGGATGTGTCTGGCGTAATGAAATGGCTTTCTTTGTAATATGTCTAGCCTTCTCTCCTGTAGCTGAAGCCTGTCTGTGTATATATTGTTTCTCTCTACCAGGATATATTCACTTACATAAGGAATGAAAGGTTGACTGGTGATGGCGGTTGATGTTTGTTTTGGAAATCTCCATCACAGCCACTTGTTTTTCTCAGTTTTAGTGAATTCTTCCTTCACATCCTTGTTGCTCAGTTTAGTTTCACTGTATTTCTCATGTTTCTTACATCATCTCCTTCCCTCCCCTCTGTTCATACACCATGTCCAGTTCCAGATGGAGACCAGTTTTGGACAGATCCAAAAAAAAACAAAAAACAAACCCCAAGCTGATTTCAATGACATTCATTCTAAATAATTTTTTCTCTCCTTCTCTCCTCCATTCCTCTGACTTTGCCTTTTCTCCATTCCTACCTCTCTCTCTGCCTCTAGTCCAGTACCAGATGGAGATGATGCGTTCTCTGCGTCACGTCAACATTGACCATCTGCATGTGGGCTGGTACCAGTCCACCTACTATGGCTCCTTTGTCAGCCGAGCTCTGCTCGACTCCCAGTTCAGCTACCAGCATGCCATCGAAGAGTCAGTTGTACTCATCTACGGTAAGTACACCTACACAGAAGCCCGGGGGATGAGTATGTTGATGGATTTCTTTTGAGTCAAACCAATGTCTGTGATATAAAACCCAAATCAATCAGAACTCCTCCAAAATGTCCATAGGTGTGGGGCCTGTCACATCAGGTTCATGTGACCTAACCTTGCCTAATTTTGTTTGTAATGTTACACACAGCCACACTACAAAGATAACAAAGCAACACCAGGTTTATATTCTTTATTATTACCATTATTATTATTATTGTTATTATATTTATTATTGAATATGTTAATTGTTTTATTGGCCAAAAATGATTTTACACTGAACTTTTGGTTAGTGGTCACCTAACATTTAAACCCATGCTCATTAAATGTTTGAATAGTTAAGACGGGTTCAACCATTGATCAGTACAGGTAATAATCAGATGGTTTGTCTTTTTATATGGGCAATTCTTACCCATTTGTCTTGTCGTCACTACCAGGGAATGTTGTATTGACAATGTAGTAAAAGAGCAAGAATGCAGAGAATATTGTCAGACAGCCAACCAGCCATTCACAGATGGCTACTAATGGTGGTTCATGCTGGTGGAAAGTGGTTCCAGGAGAGGAGGCCAGCCAGCACCAGCTATGGTCTACACAATAGCCCCCCCAGTAATAATGCTGGAAAAAACCCACTCTAAAACCCCCAAATCTTACTCATATTTAAGATACTAAGTCACAATTAGATTTGCTTCTTGGGCATTTAAAAATAGCGCATTAATACACTACTACTCGGAAGTGAATCTATTTATGGTTCATAATATAAGTTTCAGCCATTATTTAACAATCACAAGTCAAATTTAGTTTATTTAATCGATAGGTATCTTAAGAATATAAGAAAAGAAGCTGCCACTGACAAGTCTTCTGCTGTGGTGGACATCCACAGAGTCTCAGAAATAAATTAGCGTGACAGATGGTAGGAAGTAAGAAAAGATCAATTACAGTCAGAACAAATGTTTAAAAAACAATGGTTGCGTTTCAAGATAAATCTTGAAAGTATCTACATTGACAATAAAGTACATTTCAAATAGCCTTTTAGACCCTGAAGGATAATAAGATTTTCTTTGTGTGGTGATCTGCAATGTTATCTTACGTATAATGTAAGATGACATTGATGTAATTTTGAACAATGGAAGCTATCAACTAACAACAAGGTAGCAGGGTGCATTGGAGGTGCAGAGGCACTTACTCCCAAGGTCCTATCTAAAGCCGCAGAGACCCGGAGTGAAAAGAAGCGGCTTGTGACGCCATGTCTCATGGGGGAAGTACATGTCTGTTTGCAGCCCTTGAAATATCAACAGCAGAGGAGGCAGTGACGAGAAGAAAACAGGGAAAATAGACAGGATTAACAAGGTATCTAGTAGCCACTAACACGACACTTAGGCACGTCATGTGTCTGCACCTGTTTCCCTGTAAACAACCTTTAAGAGTCGGCCATAATGCTGCACCACAAATGCCAAATGCCATCACAGCTTTCTTTCAAATGACAGCAATATTAAAACCTACATCACAGCGAATTAAAACCTGTCACTATAAAACCGTGTGCATTTAACTCCTGTATGTCTAAATCAATTATCATTCATTACTACATAACCGCTCCAAGTGGTCATTAAGTTCAGAGGCAGTGTATTAATAGCACATTACATGGATGAGTTCTCATTTATGTAATATTTATTTTGTGGTTGGTTTCTGTGAGAGTACAGCTTTTGTGTATATTTATTGTGCTGATGTTACGTTCCCATCAGACTTTTCTACAAGCTGAAGACATATAATCAAATAAAGACATTGTCAAAATGCCAGATAGAATCAAGATAGTATTTTGCCCGTACACTTCTGTGCTGAGTTTACCTCCTTCAGGTTTATGAACCAAAAAGTACAGCCAGTGTGACACAAAACGTCTTACAAGCCCACTGATTTGATATCACAATCTTTCATTAAGCTCAGCATTTATACACTCAGCAAATGGAATTGTCGTTTTAAAAAATTATAAAAGCAGCTTTTAATTTTATCAATGTTTGAGTGCTTTTGAGCATAAAGGAACTGTCCTTCTCTCCAAAATCACTTCAGGGTTGTCATGTTCTCAGATTGTACAAATCCATGATAGGCATAGATTAATTTTAACCTGCTGACACATGTACCCCTCTGATCTAGTCCTGCCAGCCAGCTGGCCGCTCAGGCAGTCGGCCCTTTCTCATTCTAAACGAGGACTCCTGTTAATGTCAGTCAATAATGCAGCGCTTAATGGATCAAAGCACCTCAAAGGAATTGACATTATCTCTGTTTAAAGTCAAAGGGAAATAAAATTGATTTTTTTTGTTCTCCTCGTCATTAGCTCGCTGGCCATTTTATGCCGATGGATGAATCAATCAGGTGGCCAACTGGCGAGTTAATGGCTTCCGTCCAATGACAGCTTAGTATTAGAGTGGGCTGTTAAACCAATTGGTTAAATATGTTCACCATGGCAACAGTTTTTTAACATGAACAGTTGAAGAGGTTAAAGGCTTTTACACATCGGCTTGTTTGATGTGCAATGTATTTGTATGTTAATAAATATTTGTATTGTTTTTGTTATGAGTACTTTTCACACAGAGCACAAATATTATGCATTGAAAAATCAAGGTCTTTTTAAAAAAATTAAACAAGGTCCATTTTTCTGAGCTTTCGCATGGCAAATAAAGGCATCAACCAATTACGTTGTGTGGAACAAATGTTACATCACAACAGCAATGGACGGACTTGTTGATTGTTTGTCTGCAGTAGCATTGCCAGCGGGCAGGATAGTGAGTAGTTTATGTAGTTTACTGTTTGTAGACGAGATGGCAGCAAAGCAACAGCGTTATAGCATGTTTGGCTTGTCATATTAATTAAATACAGGAGGCACTCTGTAGATTTTTATCTGGGCACTATACATAGCCGGCCCAAAGACACTGGAATATACAATATTTCAGTTTATTTTGAGCTGACGCAAATCTAAATACACAAATTCGCATCACTGCCGATATGAATAGTGTCAGCCTGTGAAACAGTGTCTGTTGTAGCTTTGGTGGGAGCTTTATGAAGTCGTGATATTTCAATAAGAAGCCTGCGTTATATACTGGAAGTGTTTGAAAGAAGTGGGCATTTAGATGCCACCTTGTTTACCAAGCTTCCTTTGGATAAGAGAGTTGCCTTAATCAAGTGCGGCTGTCACCATCCAGTCTCCATGGAGATTGGCCAACATGAACTGAGCTTGGCTGTATCTTTGGGACTGGCAATGCTGTAGGCAAATGGCTTGTCACAGTTGGCTATTGGGAAGGGAATAAGTCACACTAAAAATGTCTGGGAGACTCTGGTCAGCATGTCCAGTCTGACCCAATATTACCACTTTTTCTTTCTCAGAAGCAAGTAGCAAAAACAGGAAGTGGAATAGAATTGGATGACAGAGCCATTCCTTAGAATTGTTCTAGATACGCTTTACCTTTTCTATCTTTTTAAATGTTACTTTTAACTTGACTCTTCAGTTTGTTGAATTGATTTTATGCTATAAGAAGCCTGCTGTGCAAATGTCATTTTCCAGTAGCTCCTCCACTCCCTTCCTTGCTGCTCAGATTTGTCAACCTGTACAGACATTTATGTTTTCCATCTCTAAAATGGATATAATATGATTTCAGTTAAGTGAAAAACTTGCTTGAACAATGTGTATTCTGTATTTTTGACAATATAGTAACTTTGGCTCATGGTGGTGGGCAGTGCACAATGCAGACACACGCCACTGCATTCAATGAATGGAAAACAAGCCTTTCTATTGCTGTTATGTCATACCAAATTCCATTTGCAAATGTACTTAAGTTAACTTTGGGAAAGGAATTTTAGAGGGAGTTTGAAAAATGTCCATTGTTTGTTGAAGTGAAGACACTTCATAAATCATAAGTGAGTTAAATGTTCACTCCGCTCTGGTTCTGAAAACACCTTTTTACTTTGTCAAAAAACCATTTTACAATGTCATGGATGTTGTAGAATGTGAACTATTACCATTGACTGTTTGGAGTATTATATTCACTCTACATAGATATTTTGTTTCACTTACACTCACTGTTACTTTGAGGGAAGAACTTTGATTACTAGAAACAAGCTAACATACAAAAAGCATTGGACTTGAAGCAGTCAGCTGGAAGCAGTAGAAACAGCAATTTGTCACGAGATCGGGAAGTGGAAATATGTGTGAGGCAGAACGACAAACGTCCTCTACTCATTCATTTATCCTTAAGGTGCCCTTGAGCGAGGCACTTAACCCCTGACTTCTTCAGTACATGCCCAGAGGCCAGAAGTGGAGGATCATGGGAGAAGAAAAAGAACTCAGATTTTTTTTATTTTATAAAATGGACAACAAAGTGTATGCCAGGCTTGTCGTTTGCTGAATTCAGAGATGTTTTAAGGATGTTTTTTATCACTTTCTCATCTCTTGTTATTCTAGACCCCATAAAGACGGCCCAAGGCTCCCTGTCCCTCAAGGCCTACAGGCTTACCCCAAAGCTCATGGAGATCTGCAAAGAGAAAGACTTCACACCTGAGGGGTGAGTAGCTCATAGCGCAACACACAACAGTAAAGACATTATAAATGGATGAATTTCATGATGACATGTACACAGAAGTGTAGATGTGGACAAAGAAATCTTGTGTCCTCAAATCTCATTTGTGCATGTGTGTGTATATATATAAATACACAGGCTAATAGAAATACAACCCCCCCGCCCCCCCTTTTGCTCTTTTGATTCTGCTTATTTAATGGATGCAAATATAGGCTTGTGCATCCACAGGGGAGACATTTAGCAGCAGTTGGAGATTGATGCTGATGATGATGATTTATCAGCTTGCCCTTGCCCGTCAAACAAATGTACCATGTTTATGCTTTTTCTGACCCCAAGGCTTATCGTAATTACTTTTAAATTGCAGCTAGAAATGAATGTAATGAGGAGACCATTTTCCAGGCAGTTCAGGGTAGTCCAAGTGCACACACACGCACGAAGGGACATGCACATACGCTGACAAATCCAAGTAAACAGTTTAATAAGGAAGTCCCTGTGGTATTAAATTGCTGTCCATTCAGAACCTTCAGATATACTTTTTTTTTTTAAATCTACTAAAAGCAAGTGTATTTGCAAGGAGACGAGAAAATTTAACTGCATAATTTAATTTCTCGTTCCCATTTCCTCTGTATTTCTCCACCTGGGTCTCTTTTGCCAGCCGCTCTGTTATTTACCCGGTATGTTTGGCCCAGAGTAAGGATCCTACTCATTTCTACAGCTTTTCATTAGTTCCTATGATTTATTACGCCTCCAATCTGTAGCTATCAGTGTTCGCAATAAGTCCACGACTGAAAGAGGGCAGCTCTGGGCAGGAAAGGACAATATCACCTCATAACAATAATCTTGTCTCAATCCTGATATTTTCAGAATAGACTGGAAATCTGAATATCAATATTGTTTCAGTTTTTTCCAAAGATGCAAACTTCAAAAGCGTTTCACCCCCCCACTACAATATGCGGTCAACAGTCTCTTTCATGTTGGTATATTTGATGTTACATAAGCTTGCATATATTGTGCACCGTTTTGAAATGAAAGGCAGGCATAGATGAGTGCTGAATGCACCCATCCCTTTGAACTGCCCTCCAAGTCTGCTCGGCTATGGAGACAGTGGTCAATAGCCTCCACTTCAGCACACAATATCAAGCATCAAATTAGTCGGCCTGTGGAGTCAACCTTTGGCTCTGTCCAGCGGGGCCCAACTTGGAAAGACCATGGCATTAAGTGTGGTGAAGTCCAGTAGGGTTGAGCAATCCTGCCTAGAATGTATTGTCCTTCTGTTTCCTCATAGACGCCTTTTTTAAATCACTCTGCAGGCATTTGAAAAGGTTGTAAAATGCAGGAAATATTTTAAAGCATTGCAGATGGGTAATCGTGCTAATGTGTATAACAAACAGTCTTAATATATTTATAGGTTTTCCTTACAGACTGCTGTTTTCCATATGGATTTTAGTTCTCCCCACTTGAAGCCTGAGGCTGGATTGTCCACGTCCGTTGCCTCAGTCTCCTCTTAAAGTTTACCGGAGGCAATGCTCTGTTTGGAACACATTTTTCAAAATTACCATATCAGAATCAAATGATGCTCCACACCCCTATTTATCACACCGACCAGCATAATATAAACATCTCTGTCCTGGTACAGTGCACATGGTGGATTAAAGCAGCCAGCGTATTGATCCCATAACAAGCAAGACTCATCTAACAGGCCAACATTAGACATATACAGACATTAGTTTGTAGCTCATGCCCTGTGCACAAGTGGCAGGCTGAACCAAGGCAGTCAGTCAATGCTATTGGATTTTTGTGAGACATTAAGCAAAGTTTGAAGTTCCATTTTGTGTTAACAGGCCCATGTCAGAGAGAGAGAGAAAGATGCAGCGTTTAGCTCCTGAGCAACAAGAAGTAGTGGTTAAAAAACGGTCGGCACTTATAGGCACAGCCCATAAAAAGCAATTTAGGCTACTGAGTCTAACATTGCTCGGACTCGGCAATATGGGCATCCTGTCGTATCACACCATTTTCAGATATCAAAAATTCAACATGTGAAACATGATTTATTTAGCTTTTTTTTGCTAAGGTGCAGTTTACTGCGAACTACAAGCCAAGTGGTATAGTACAGTACAATGCTCCATTAGCAACTTTTCTTGTAAGCATAAGCAAACAACAATTACAGTGTGGAAATATGTCCGAAGCAGACCTGAGGGGATCTCTTCCCTCAACACAACAGATGTTAAATGCATGGAGTTGCATTGGAACTAGACGTAGAACAACTGTGAACCCCATCCACTGTTCACTTCAAATTTGTTCAAAATGGCTATGGATCAGCTACGACCTGGGTACAGGCTAATTTCCTCCACTGATTTGCCCTCGTTGTTTTGTGTTATGTCATGCATGCAGTTTTTGTGCAATAACAGGCAAAGTGTGCCCTAAAAACCACTTGTTATCGGAGAAAGAAAATGATAAAAGATAATGTTCCCTCTGGTTTTACGTAGTATGGCTCATGTCAGCACAAAAAAAGAACAAAGAAAGGTTGCTTAGGGCTGGACGGTATTATTGAAGGCCATATCAGCATATTAATGAGTTTTTTCCCCGAAATCTATATAGAAGAAATAACACAGCAATACTAATTTATTAATATAGATTAATTGCATTACAGAAATCCATGTGCATCATGTCTGTTGTGTGTTGTAATTAACTCAATGTCACTTGAAAAAGTTCTTCTATAACATGCCTCTATCCTCACTGTGAAGACAAATTCTAACATAACCTCCGTTCTCCCATCTTTGTCCCTCCCTCTACAGCTTGAAGAAGGCTAACATTGGCTTCGAGCATATGTTTGAGGAAGTGCCTATTGTCATCAGAAACTCCCACCTCATCAGTGCACTGATGTGGGACCTGGAGGACAAATCCACGGTCGCCGACAAGCACGAACTGCTCAACCTCTCAAGCAGGTCAGATGTGAGCTCATGCAGCCATTTACCAAGAAGGCCAAAGGCTGGACACCTTCGTTGTAAATAAAAGGTTTTTCTCAAGGGACAAACATTTACAATATGTTTCTGCATGGTCTTGTGGGGCATTGTGTGGGTTTATCAACATCTGTCCTCCTATAAAAAAAACCCTGACCTTCAATCCAGCTGTAAATGAACTAACACTGGCATTCAACATGTAGGTTAGCAGATTTAACTGCTGTAAATACTCAGGAGTGATTTAGTTTCACTCTCCATTATAAATGTCGACCTAGTCTTTTATTTCCAAATTAAAATCCAAATGTTTTTGTTTATTTTAAAGTTTGAAGGCGTCTGTTTACAGAATATGCAAATGAATAATTACATATTGCACTTAAAGAGACCAGTGTAAGATCATAAGGGTAGGAAGCTTTTCAATCTTTGAGCTACAGAATCCCATTTCTCGTAAATGATTCATGCTGTATGATTACATTACAGCATCTTGTAATATTATGATGCTGCCTGCATCATGGTGTTTTGGAAGCACATGAGCAATATCCAACAAATACTGGCACATTGTTCATCAGCAGACCTCAGTGTGAAATCACTATAATCAAATCCAGGAAAACAATTTATTAATAGAAATTACATCATCCCAAACTACCCAAGACTAAGTGTTAATTAATTTAATTAATTAATTTAGATTAATTTGCATATGGTAACCATAGTAATGTATACATATCCACTGAAAAATATGGTGTTCCTAAATGCCCCTTACAATCTTTAAAACCATGTCACGGTATCTCTTTAAACCTGCAGGCTTCTTGCACCAGACATGAGTTAAAGCTACTTCCAAATTAAAATTGATTTGACATTAGGGAACTCTTGGGCATTAATCTGTGTCTTCTACACTGTTCTAAAGTGTACCGGATGGGTGGAAAAGAATTAGAGGTCTATTGATATATTTTGTCTTATCTTTACCCACCGAACATGGTTATAGTGCTTCGTTCAAACACGTCTTAAGAAGGCTGGTTTGATTTGATCTTTTTATTTCCACAAAAATCCCATGAAAAGACTAAATAAAATAAAAAAACATTTCTTAACACAAATTGTTTGTGTTGCCAGAGCTCACACTTCTGTGCTATTGTTTTACAAAACCTATTATAAACACACAAGAGCCATATTAATGCATTAGGTGACATATTCCTTATTTACAATGAACACTGCCAGTGTAGTGTACACTGAACAACACCAATAGACTCATAACCTCAACTGCATTTTCGATCCCTAGAAAGTAAGTGCTCACATACACTTTTCTGTGTTTACCCCACTTTGTTAGTTTGCTTTACCGTTTATCATTAGCTGCAAAAAGTACAGTTTGAAATGTACAATGTCAGGGTCAGACTCACAAGGTTGAATACGCAACTGACAACACTGAAGAATTTGGTGGACTAAGCTGGAGTACTCTGGAGAAAATACAACAACGAGCTGTATACACTAAACCGTGTCTGTTGTAATGAAGGAATATGTCACCCAGTGAACCGCTATGGCTCTTTTGTGTGGTTTTAATAGCTTTTAGAGGATAATGGACTTGTATAGCACATAGGCATATGCTATATGAGGTTGTGGCTCCACAGACAATGTTTGTTAGAAGGATAAATTCGTTGTTGGTTTTGGTCTTTTCATGGGATTTGCTGATAATAATGAAAGTACTTAAATAGCACCAGCCTAATCCTTTGAAAGTCATTTTTACATGCTTGGACTACATTACCAGATGGGTTAGGAATACAATTTCAGACATTTCAGAGGTATAAAACAAACCCCAACCAGTTTGGATCAGATCTCAAACCCACACTGCAAATCGCAATCAACATACATATAGTATTTCTTAGACACACTGACCACTTTTCTGATTTCAGGAACTTATTGCTGTACCTTTGGGCTAGCATTAGATGCTTGATTGGGATATCCTGTCCAAAACTGGATACAGTAAATGCCACATTTAAATGTCAAAACATATTTATTCAGAAATGTCTCCAAAAACAGGACCCGCCCTCAAACTTTTTCTTCCATCACTAATGAGCACAATATGAGCAAACATCATCCCGCCACATCAACGCACAGGCTGTCTCTTTAAGACTCGCATTTAGATCTCTGAGGCTTTCAGCTTCAGTCTCAGGAGAATTTATCAGCAATCATTTATGGAGATAAACCTCTGCAAGTGGAGCAACAGCTGTGAAGCTTCCCAGGGGCAGGTGTGAGAAATTAGCACAATAACGACTGTGTGTGGTGATTTAGACACTGTTAGTGTGCAGAACACATTGTGCTTACTTATACACTGCAGTGTAGCACATCAGGAGTTGTTATGATTCTTCTCATCTGTGTCCTGTAACTTTTTGAATTAAATGAAGGCTCCTATGTACAGAGCTCTGTAGAATGAGTGTGCCCGGCCCACCAAGCCTGACACCAGCACAGTCATTTGTTAGAAATTGACAAATAGACCGAAAGAGAATACCTCACATTTCTTGAATATTGTTCAATTTTCCAAATGACTACCCTGAAGTTGAAACATAGCTTTTGATATGACCCAAAATGGGGCAGAAGCATCCTGGCCCTCCCCATTGGTTTCCTGGCATGACTGCCGATGGGATGTCTGGCAAGATGAAATTGTTTCCTGAAGTTGTCAGTTTGCTGTGCAGCTCTGTCCTTGTATTGGATTGCAGCGTCCGTCTGTCTACCTCTTCTACTGACAGCCACACCCTTTTCTCCTCATTTCCACCCCTTCAAAAAAGATAACGATAATGGGTTTTATTTAATGTTTTTCCTTTTGTCTCATTTTCCAATCTGCAGCCCCATTTGTCAATGTCATCTATGTCTAAGGCTGAGTGAATGCAGTTTCACTCCAGCAAGCAGGGTTGTTCTTACCCCAGATGATGATGTTGATCGTGGTGATGGATTGCATGAATGTAAATTCATTTATGTAGCTGTTTCCCCTCAAACAGCCTTAAAATGCTTCAATATTTGCAATGTTACAATGCAGCCTGTATTTTTGTCAGACCACAAAGCTTTTTATGCATCACATGGTCTTCACTCATCTTAAAATGTACCCACTGTGGAGTAGCTTATGCTGTTCATTATAAATCATCCTTTAAACCTCACATTTACTTTTTTGTTCTGTGTGAATGAACAACTCTCCAGTTCATTAACTCCTGTCTGATTAGTTAGTTGGCCTTCTGCATAGAAATGTTGAACAATGGAAGCATATGTAAACAGTGAGGCAAGTGAGGAAGGTGAAGAGACATAAGTGGAAATAGAGTCACAGAGAAGACAAACCAACGAGATGGACTTTAAAAATACATATTTTTGATCAACGGCCAATCAATAATTATTTTTCTGATAGTTCTGTCCTTTTTTTGCAATACAGTAATGCTAATGGACAGCAAAGAAAGGGATTTAAACACAAAATAAATGGGCTTTGCAAAATGACAGGAGGTCAGGGGCCAGTTCATACACAAACATTAATAATATTTATCAGATACCTTGCGGGGCTACCAGACGGGAACACTGCATTGAAGCTAGCATGTTTTGACTCGTGATGGCGCCTGATATTGGCATACAGCAGTTGTCATTTGGCAAATTGAACAAAGTGGTTTAGGATTAGTATGAGGTGGCAAAATAACAGGAAATTAATCTGTCTTGCTTTTATTGTCAATCTTTTGGCATTTACTGTCCTCATTCATCTTTGCCAGGAGGCAAATCCTATGACGGCATATCACTGCCAAAAAGCGCGAAAGGTAAAACTTTCACCTGCTCGCTCGCGAGGAGTTTTTCATTTTGTCAGTACGTGGGCGGAGCCAGGCAGTC
The DNA here is from genome assembly GCA_036023655.1 of Nannoperca australis. Classification (NCBI taxonomy): domain Eukaryota; kingdom Metazoa; phylum Chordata; class Actinopteri; order Centrarchiformes; family Percichthyidae; genus Nannoperca; species Nannoperca australis. Next base: position 16,931 of record JAVQJD010101881.1, read on the forward strand.
ATTGTTTCCCTAAATATGATTGGTCACAGCATTTTACGATCGGACGCTGGCTTCGTATCGGCTCAGT
>JAVQJD010101886.1:0-36544 GCA_036023655.1 Nannoperca australis
ATACGACATCTTGTTGTTTTCGTCCATGATTCTATGCACTTTATGTAAAGCTCTTATTTGGAAGTCGCTTTGGATAAAAGCGTCTGCTAAATGCCTAAATGTAATGTAATGTAATAATGGATACACATCTGAATTGCTTTGTTGTATGCTATAGATATATTTAAGATCTATATAGATGGAGATTAACTCAATCGACAGGCATCTTTGATTGCACTTTTTCTCAATTTTATTGTCAGTGTCTTAAACAAATTAAGGTTAAGGCAGCGGATAAGGTGAGCAGTGGTTTTATTAAGTGACTAGAGAAATAGGGTATATGAGAATGGAAATTAGGTTCAGGAGAGAACATTGTTTTGAACTGTTGAATACTATTGCAGCAAAAGCAGGCGGTTTACTTCAGCTGCTTACTTATGCTGCCAGACGTCAAGGCTCTGATTGAGCTACTTGTTGGCCAGGAGGCAATTCATTCTGTTTAGCAGGCTGTCAGAGGGTCTGAAAGGTTGAAGGAATTGCTGAAGCCTTATATAATTTTCAGAAGGCTTCAGCAATTGTCCCACCTCTACTCTATTCACACTGCAGCATCAGTTGTCTTTGGACTGGTGGTTGGACTGATAAGAACATATAGTGTGGTCTTTGCTGCCCAGCTCTGCTTAACAACAGAAGTATGATGTGAATGTACATTTTAATGTGAATGGAATATTCCACACCATGTTTTTGTGTTATTGTGATTTTACAGTATGACATTATGTTTTATAAATGATGGTTACAAACTATTTTAGTTGAATAGGATGGATGTGGTCTGGCTGCAGTGGCTCTTGTCCAAATTTTAGTGAGTGACACAGTTCTGAATATGCGAACAAACATTGCGGATGTTGGGGAACACACATTGATAAGATCTTTGGATAATGTGTTCAACTTCTTGCTTTTCATCTATTCACTGCTTCCAATCTCTAGTCTGCAGTACTTCCATGTTCTCATGCTGTTATTCATTTAGGCTTGGCACCAGTGGACTGCTGTTTATGAAGTGTGGGACTTTTTGAGCACAGAGTATTTGGTCCAGTCAGAAGGTTATAAACTATCACAATGTCTTTTTCTCACTTTAGTCCAACATGAAGTGGAGGGATACTAATTCTACAAATTGTAGTTGAATGTGAAGGTTGCTATGTAGAATACATACAATAATACATTTCCTTTTTTTTTTTTACATATTTAGTTTGTACGTTTGGTGGACATGAACTGAAGTCCAACCACAGGAGCAGGTTCTGTGTAATCCTGTGCTGGGCTACCTGTTTGCAGTTAGGACTGTTTGGTCCTGCAGTTGAAGGCAATTCTGTATAATGATATAATATAGATACTGTAATTTAAGGTTGGAATATGGAAATGTTGGTCATTGTATTATGCCACAGGTCATTATGTATTTTTTTATTGTTGCTTCATTAAACAGGAACAGTGCACATTAATAAACAATAATAAAACAAGTTAGCCAAGAGGCTATTTTGTATCTGTATGACACAGCTTAACTGTTCTTACATCTTATCTTGAAGATTTCATTAACACTATGGTTTTCTAAATGCATTTAGACATTTTACATTTTCAGGAGGTAAGTGTTTCTATCTGGTTTGCAGCTGACATGTCTGTTTTTTATTTCATTACATAACATTTTGAATATGTTTTGTAAACCACAGTCACATTGAAAATGTGTGCTACACGGTTTTTGTCATAACAGCAGCAATATGTGGGTTGCAAAAGAGAAATGTCTGTAATTCTAAGGAACACGGGCCAGCTTGGTACTGCTGTTATGGTGACTGCCTATAGCTTTTAGAGGATGTCAAGTTGCTTTATGTCCTCCATTAAAGTTTAATTATTAGGCTCATTGAGTTTTTAATTCTTCCTTAATTCTGTTTGGCTGGAGGTTGGATAGGAGGTGCTCAAACCGTCACCTGGGTGAGAGCCTGGAGAGAGCAGGGCAGGAGGGGCTGTGGTGACAATCGGTAAACTGCAGGTGTGGAGGGCAGGATGGCCATATCATGCATGACAAGGTGACTTGGGCTCAGCATCCAGCCCCAGCAGATGGCCCAACTCGGCCTATTATTTAGAATGAGCCTGCATTGCTGTGCCACCACTCTGCTGAAAATGTTGTTAGGCCCATATTCGTGCCCTCTAACCCTCTTCAGACTGTTGTTAAAGGATCAAAGTGACAGGAAGGCATATGTATGACACACCCCTCAATAGTGGATCTAATTTTCTTGATTGCAGTTTAGGTGCAAACAGTAGAGACTATGAGTATGAAAGACTTCCTGCCAGATTTTCATTCTGTCTTTAGTATAATAGCTATAGAATACTGAAAGTGACGATGGAGTGTTGTTCTGTAATTTTGACAAATTTCCCTGATTCTTTAGTAGCCCATGTCTTTGGCATATATCTTTGGATTGATATTGGACTCACAGTTAATCAAGGCATGTTTTATAAAACATAGCAAGGTTCACTAAAAGTTGAAAGGACGCTCAAACTGGGTTTTAAATGTAATGCATGTCATTACTGTTGCTTTTACATGGCAAACACAAGATAATGTAATTTTTCTCCTTGTCATTGTGCATGGAGTTCATGTGAGTGTCACCATCACTCTCAGACCAGCATGAGGTCGTAAAGATAGCGGTATGAAGTGAAAAGGACTTCTCTTATCATGATGACTGTGGTAATTATGCACAGGGGTTGACTCCTAATACATTACCCACTGTAAACCTTTCCCATTTTTCTGTATTAGATCATTTTTTACAGGAGCCAATTTAGTGTGCACAGGGAATCTGGTTATGAACGCTATAAAGAACCTGAAGGGGTTGAGATGAGTGCGAGAAAGGCAATTGGTATTCAGTTGTATAGGGCTGCTTGTACTGCAGTCATCACAGGTTTGATGAGAGCAGTGACCCTCAGAGGGCAGAACACCATGATCCTGTGGAGATGGACTTTTATACGTTCTTTGATATGTAGTCGATTCAAACATTGTTTGCCTGCAGGGTTGCTTGTCACACAGGCAACATTGTTTACCTTCATGGTCATTTATGCATAATGTGCAGTACAGACAGCTACGTGCCCGGGACTGTACTGAGTAGAATACAATATTATTCTGTGGTAGCATGTAACATGTACAGGTGCAACAATTTTATTCATGTATTGTGGGTAATGTCAGTAATCATAAGATTCAAAATTAAATGTATTAGCCATGTGTTACACTGGGTGAGAATTAAAGAAAACAAATCTGGCTTTTAAATCACTTCTTTGATGTTAATTCAAATTGCTAATCTTCTTGTCACAGTGTTTAATAATTAGTGTAAATGACACCAGAACATGACACGGATTGTGTTATGAAGTTATTTGAGGTAAACATTTGAATAAGAACACATGAAAAATAAGTGCAAAATTTCACTAATCCAACATTATTCATGTATTGTGAAAAAGAATGGCTGCAATAAAAAAAATAAAAAAATTAAAAATAAAACCTTAGCTGATATTGGCAATGTAGTGGATTTTTATTGAATAAAGAAAAGTCGTTCTCTCTTAGGGTTACTTTCTTTTAAGGGTGGTTGTGGCTCATCCTTTCTTGCTTATTGAAAACCTCAGGAGTTGTGGCAGCACAGCAACAGTCCAAGATAATGGTGTGTAATGTCCAGAGAATATTATGTGCTTCTCTGAGTCACAAGCCTTAATGGAGAGCACTGCCTTATTTATTAGGGAATGACTCTCTGAGTGCTCGGGTAATATTTTACCCTGCAAAGCAGAAGGCTTTCCAGAATGAAAAGTAGATGTGGCGCTTTTATTATCTCGCTGAGCTCTTGGTCTATAGACTGACTTTTCATTGTCGCTCTTCCAAACTTTAGGATTCTTTTTAAAGGTCTAGTTGTAAAATATGACAACATATTCTTCTTTTCTACTTTGTGAAAGCCAATGCACTCTTGTGAAATGTATTTGCTATCCAAATCCATATTTCACTGCATCTGTCTAAAATGCTGTTGGGACACTACATTACTGTTGGAATGGAGCCTTTTTGTTTTTGCTGCTACTGGATAGGTTGGTATGGTACACCCATAAAGACTAACACCCGACTGTGGCATGACATGCCAAAGAATGGTGTCAAATTTATAATTCACTTTACTTTTCCATTTTGGTTCTGCTTCCTGCTGTTTGGAGATCTTGACAGAGTAGATTCTTCATTAGATTTGCTGTCAGGCCATGGATGTTCTGCACAACACACTCAGCCCCTGGAGAGTCTGGCACGATGTGTCTATCTGTCTCTCTGCAGATTCGCACCCTGTGCCATAACCTCACTGAGTGATACAGCCATGCTCCCAGCAATGTGACTTCATTTCAGGGTGTCGCACTCTTCTGTTCTCTCTTTCACCCTGCTGCCAGTTGCGTATTCATGTAATTACACAATGACACTTATGCACACACAGAGTACATTATAAACCATAGCAGAGGACTGGTAACTTCTTGAGCAAACTTGTGATTGTTGCGCTGTCACACCAAGAATTAAAATCAATGCCCCTGGCAGAGAGAACTTGCTGCTCTGTTGAACAGTGAAATGACTCTGGTGAGTTGGTTGCATTAGGTCCTGCACTAAAAGGTCCAGTTAATTGTATCAGATCTGAGAGAGATACAGCACAAGGACGGGGATTTCCCTGCCATCAGTGTGTAAATGTGACCTGAGGTGACAAACCAGCTGGCAAGCTTCCCCTCCTTCCGATTTCAGCTTGAATTCTGCCCTCCCAGTGTCCAGATTGTGAACAGCTTTGCAGCCTGCCTCAGCGTTTGGTCAACTTCAACGATGTTTACCTAATCCCCATGGCCTATGCGGTGCCAACATGGCCAGATAGAAATACTTTTTCACGAGGTGTGGCTAATAGAAAGTAATCATGGGAATCTATGCTGTCAGTATGTATCCGGCTGGCACTTAGAGAAATGTCTCACATTGCTTGGACTGCTAATGGTCTATGACCGTATTGAGTGTTTGGGAGAATGAGCCTCCCCTTCCTTCCCAGTCACGCATTTGGTGACCCAGCCCACACCACCTCCTCTTTCTCTTTCTCTAACACACACACACACACACACACACACACACACACACACACACACACACACACACACACACACACACACACACACAGTGATGTTTAAACTGACAACTCTGTGTCTTTGGAGACAGTTGCCAGTGCTCACGAAGAGGTCCGTCATTCAGGTCAGGTCCTTAGTTGTCCCCCCGGTGGACAGAGAACTTAAGTCACTGTTGTCAAGGTCAGAAAGTTGCTGTTTGCGTCCCTGTTTTTCTTCCTACCCACTTGCTCTGGCCTCTGCTCCTGAAACAAAAATGTTAAACACCCTGCCTCATGCTGCACACACGCCAGATATCATCCATCAAGCCTGGTTGTAACTGAAAGGGTATTCAGATGGGACCATAGGGAAAGAGTCTCTCACCACCTTCTGTTTCTCTTTTCTTATGTCCCACACAAGTGGAGGATTTTTGCTAATAGCTAATAACTGTAGAGGTCATTCATTGAGCATGAAAAGGAAAAAATATATAGTAAAAACTAATTATAAAAACTATTATTTATTAAAAAAATGTAACCTCAGAAAAAGCAAGCAACATAATACTTTCTCAGCAGATACTTGGAGATGGTGGTTGCAAAATGACTCACATCCCACCCCTACGCATACTGTGTGTGTGTGTGTGCAGATGAATACAGTGCTTTGTAGCAGTATAAAGCAGGTAGTGCTTTCATTTAAAAGGCAACATAGCAGGCATACCAACAGAAATGGATACAGTGCTTATAAAGCTTATGGATCTGACCTGTAGGGGGCACTGTGACTCCACCTAATTATCGCTGACATCTCTGATAGAGTTAAGTTTGAGTGGGATGACTGGGCTGGTTCTGCATTTCAGATGGATACATCTCTTCTGACTCCCCTTCGCAGATGATTCTTTGGAACTGTTTGAGGTGACAACTGGAGCCTACAACTTCCAAGGCATCTTGCAGATTTTCAGCTTCTGCGTCTCCAAAGCATTGTAAAATGTCCAATGTTGTGCTGGTTTTGGAAATTGAAACACATTTTTGGAAGAGAATGAAACAAGAGATTCTAATTATGGAGCTCAGTGCACGGTTTCAGATATTGCACTATATTAGTATAGAAGAAGTGTGAGTGTGGCTGTGCACCTTTTTTAGCTGTACTTGAGATGTGGAGAAACGGCATGTGTGCAGTTGTGTAGTTGTATGCACAAAAGGGGGAGTGCGTTCTTTTTATCTGTAAGAGTGTGGGGAGATGCTGGCTGAGACTAAGCTCTTCACTGGCAGAATGAAGCAAGGGTGAAAGGAGAGGGTTGGGGAAATCAACCCCTGACTGCCTGGGGATTGTGCAAAGAAACAGCAGCAGTGTGCCCTGCATGGTCGTCAGCAGGCGATTCAAAGGTCTTCACAATACCCCACTTTGAACATCAGTTTATTCTCCCCGTTTCTGTTTTCCCATGGTTTCCTCAGGCCTCTCAGTTTAGTTTCAGTTTGTCTCTATTCCTGCGAATACTGTAAACCTTTACAAACAAATGCAAGCCATGTACACAGAGCCCAGAAAAGTGTGCACCTTAGCAGAAATGCTGATGAGCTACTTGGTTACAAGCCTGCAGTGGCAAGGTTTTTTATAATGGCTTCCTATATGTAATGGTAATGGAGCAGGTAATGAGCAACATAATGTTACAAGTAAGTAAAGGAATATAAACACACATCTTGGTGACGGTATTTTTTTTGAGGGATGTCATTTTCTTAACATTTTCTTATTTCATGCTTTAGCTTGAATTTAGCTTACCTCTCTACTCTTTACATATGAAATTGTGTCCTTCCCACCATTTCTCTGTTTGCTAAACAGAAGGCTCACTCCATATAAGAGAGCCTGTGAGCAGCTGAAATGAAAGACTGATGTTTGTGGAGCAGCTTTGACTGAGAATACAATTCCTACAACCCAGGGCAGTTCATTCAATATTTGTGAGCCTGTACAAGCTTCTCTCAAAGCTGAGAAACCAGAGGCCGTGTTCATAAAAGTAGCTCTCAACTGACCACTTTGAATGCATTTTAAAATAACTGATGTTTTAAACTATTTCTGTGTTCAGAGACCTTCAGTTGAAGTTGTTAACTGGAAGAATCAGGCCAGTGTTGGTATCTAATCCAAGGTTCATCTGTCTCACAAATCTAAATTAGTGTTATATAAGTATTTGTTTAATATATATTTATTATTATCATTGTGTGTGGTGTTAACTCCAGTTTATCTTTTCTTATTATTATTTGTAGACTTAATTTAACAACTTGTTCAAACAAAAAGGTAATTTTGTGGTTTAAACTGTAAAGCATAATTAGTCACATAGTGATTGTACGTAGGTTATCAGCTGTCACCTGCAGGTTGACTCGTATCCGTTCCTTCTTTTGTGCTTGTAATAGGCAGAAATGTGAAAGTGCGACTGCTTACCTTTTTCACTACTACAGTAGTAGTACTGATGTTAAGCAGATAGATAGATAGATAGATGTGTATAAATAACCATTAAATAATATTTAAAAAAAAATCACAGTTATACTCTTCCTGCATTTTTAGACGTTAAGCAATCCTTCATTTGAGTTTCCTAAAAGTTAGACTCTTTAGCCATTTTTAAAATGAACATTAAATTCCACATACGGTAGTGTGAGACGGCTATCAGTGATAAGTTAAAATGTGAAACTCGTTGTGATTGAGAAGTATATGGACTTTTTACACTGTTTAGACCCAAATTATGTTTTATGGCAGCACTAGCCGTACTGAACTAGAACACATACACATTATCCTAGAAAATCACCCTAAGGTACAATCAGGGAGACCTTTTCAATCTTCTTTAATGAGCCTGTTTCATAACAACAGCAGCCATTCCTAGATTAAAACATGTATAAATAAAACAACATAACCTTGCAAACATACAATATATGTGAGAAGAAGATTAGTTGTAATGCTTTTTGGGAAACAATCAGCTAGTTGACAATGACAGAAAGCTCTTAACTGTAATGGCCCTGACCTTTTAAAGAACACTGATGCTCACTAATAGAAATTAGACCGTCCCAAGGAAAACATGCTAACAGTCAGTGATGTTTACATGTATACAGGAACTAAATGAATCTCAATCTGGACATGTCTTATAAAGTTCCACATTACTGGAAGAGCTTAAGATGATTTACAAAAGTAGAAAAGTAATCTTTCTCTGTGTCACATCAATTTGTATTGCCTTTACCATAACTCATGTTTGTTTTGGGGAACTGGTATGATGCAGTATGTCTCGATGAACTAACCTGTGATGATGTTTAAAGTGAACCTGCTCTGTCACAATGAAAATACTCTCTCGGCAAATGCACTGAGCTCCAGCAATCAGCAACATCTCTCAGGGGCTGCGTGGCTCCACAGTTGTTGCCCTCGTGTATGGTAATGAAGCACTGACTGGACGTCCTGATGAAATGGATTTCCCTTCTGTTGACACAAGTGATTGTGTGGTTACTGTAGAGCTTATGGAATGTGCTCTCATTATAGACAAAGACCTTCGTTCAGCGGAATGGTAATAGAAACGAGGTTAGCTTCTGTTGGCTATGATGAACGGTAAGCTTTATGTGAAATGTCTGGGAGATATGAGTCTATTAGGCATGATGGAGTTATTACTTTGAAAGGTCTTACAGCTTACAAGCCAGTATTTGATGTAACTACCCTGCAAACAATAAGTACTAATGAACTCCATCAGTTTTCCCAAAGCAGAACCCATTTGGGATCATTTATGACAAAATGATCTCAACACTGTTTATTTCAGACTTTGTTAAGAAAAGGTAATGCAAACTGAAGGATTTTATTTCTTCAGTTGGTTATTTAAGTTATTAGGATAACAAGGCTTTGCATACTGAGAATATTCAGTCAGATGCTTGACATTTCATACTGTGTAACAAACTTCCCCAGAAAAACAAAGTGATTTTTAGGTTGACCGGAGAAGTAAGATTATATTTTATTTCCATAACGGTGTGCTGCATGCGAAGGATTTCTGATAAGAGGAGACTAAAAAGAGAACACTTTTTTCTTGAGCGTCAGTGACTGAAGAGGTGGTTAATGCAGCCGGGTTCAGAGGGTTGCTGATATAGAGCAGTTAGAGACAAGCTGATGATTTGTTGTGATGTACAGGGGGAGAACAGCGAGACCTGACTTGGATGTAGTGCGACCTCAAACAAACTGCATTTGTTTAACCTCGCTCAGCTGTGGAGCTATAATGGGATGATGGCTTCTGCCATTAGCATGATGAAATGGACAAATAAGTGACTTTAGTGAAACCCACTCAAGTAAGGGGCTGCAATTTGGTTGGCCTTTGATGCTTCAGTTGGCTATGGAAACAATTTAATCTCTTTAATAGAATCTTAGTTCACCCTCCATGCACAAATAAGACAGATTAAAGTTCCCAATAAGGCGAAGACTACGCAGTCTTTGTGATGGAGCAGAATTCTCAATACTCTGGGTGGCATTTGTTTTTTTTGTTTGTCTGCAATGTGTAGACCCAAACGAGAAACTCCCTCACAGAACCAAAGCTCCAATTCTGTTCAGTTGTACATATCTTGCTTTATTCCATTTATTTAACCAGGGATAAGATCTTTGAAGAGAGACCCCACCAGGACAACATTACAATATGGAGGGAATGATGAGTAGATAGGGTGAAAGATGGATAGAATGCCATAAGTATAGAACATACAATAGCTTTTTTTCACAGATAAATTAAAGCACACTACCTTGTATGCCGAGCAGTTAAGTCTCCCTGTTACGAAAAGCTATATCTAGGTTACCGCTTTATTGTGTTGTGCTTCAGCATGATGGTGAAGCTAATTATATCTAGAGTGGCTGAAACTCAGGCTGTTGTAAATAGTCAGCTCCTAAGCAGCTTCCACACAGGTCTTTCTTTGATATGAGCACCAAGGAAGTGATCCTTCACCCTCTTTCTTACCTCTCCTGCCATTAGCAGGTGTTGATTAATTTGTAAGAAGATCATTTGCTGTTTGTGAATGTGGATAAAGTAAAGGAGAAAATTTTGTTTGTCATTTGAGTCTTTTTTTGTCATGGATTGTGCCACTTAGACAAACAGGAAGACAAGGTTCAGAGACACAGTATATTAATAGATATACTTTGAAAAGCTCCCAGTTGAGGAGAAAGAATAGGAAGAAAGAGAGTGGAGGAAGTTATGACAGGCAGGAGACTCTGAGTACTCTGAGACTCGGTGTACTCTCAGCAGATGACATATCCCATGTTCCCTGTATAATCAGGCACCACATGGCCGTCCTCGAGCCACCACAGTCCCCCAGGGCCTGTCCTGCGTTGTTGTTGAAACACATTACATTATAGATTATACTGGTGCGTTTATCATGTCGTAGTGGTTGTTTTGACGAGTGGTAGAAAAGACGGAACAGCTCCTTTCTGGCCACGGTTTTGGCCAGTAGGCACAATTACTTCTTTAATTACCCCTTTAATAACAGGATATCTGTTGAGAATATAAGTCCAAATGGACACAAGGCAAGAGCACAGATTTTCAGATATTATTGGCTGATACATATATGTTTGCTTGCTAATTAAAGGTGAAATAAATGTGGCTTTCACTGTGTCATTGCACAAAAACATTGAATATGTTGATGTATATTCACATTACACATCTGGTTCATCTGCAGGTTAGTAATATATTTTATTAACAGACTCAATGATTGTTCCATCATATTTTTAGCTTTCACTACTAACTAACTAAATTAACTGATGGCATTGTAAGATGTTCCCAATTTTATCGTCCACTCCTTACTTTTTTTCACATTATTATTATTATTATTGTAAATTTTTATTAATTTTTTTTTAATACCACGACAAGGGAGGGCAGAGTTATGAGTGATGTACTGCCATCAGAAAACCATTCAGTCATGGTTAATAAAAACCTTGTTAAACCTAAAAAGAAAATGACAATGTAGACTTATTACATTTTGAATACATTTGTGTTAGCCTAATTTTCTGAATGCAAGACTATAGTGTAAGTTTAAGTCATTCTAATTTTGGGGATAGGTACAATAATATACTAGGTTTTCACATTTACAGCTGTAGGTTAGGGCATAGGCATTTAATTAGTCACACAATTAGTCATCACTGCATCAACAATCCACTACTCTACACCAAAATATAATTTCTTATCCCAGTTTATGCCTGGGGGAGTACATCATAGCCCTTTAAGCTCAATTTCATGTATTCATAGCAAAAAGCAATTACTTCACCTTTATGTTTTAAATATTGTAATTTACTACTTACTGATTGTAGTCTCTGTTAATTTCACTAATTGTCATCTCCCTGTGCCGTCTAAACTACTCACAAATGTAAGTATGTCTGCCTCTCTGAAACAATACAAATCACAGGACAAAACATTCGACCTGTCTTGTGTTTAACTTTTCAGAGCTTACCATCTGATGCAAGACATTGCACATGGTTACAGAGCAGGTAAACAAATTTACAAGGGTATATTAAACTTGACTGGCTTTTTGAGCTTGTATATTGCAGAATACTTACTTTGAAATCTTCCCTCCTTCTCTTACTTTATCCTTTTTGGGTCGTCCCCTTTTACACAAAGATAACGTGTGTGTGTGTGTGTGTGTGTGTGTGTGTGAGTGAGATACAGATTACTAAAGTAATGGAGTTATCACAGATCACAAGCTCTTCTTACTGTAGGCATATTGGCCAATTGCATAGCACAATGTTCAAGCACCAAGTCTTCAGTTTCCTGTCTTAATTCATTCAACAGAATAGTCCTGCAACAGTGCTAATTTGCCAATATTGTTGTTGTATTTGATTGAATTATATCCAGAGGCATTTCTAATATCGTCTCCACTAATGCATGCAAATGGTTCTGGACAAAACACTACAAACACTCAACATAACTGACTAAGTGGCATGACAAACAACCAAAACGTTAAATCTCTGACATATTGTTAAGAAAAGCTGACCACCTTTGTTTTACAAAGGTTATATTGCACGGCTGTGGTATTGGGCTGCATTACATTCTTTAGGTATACCTTATATACTTTATAGTACTGAACTTCCAATTCGAGCTGACTGACAGCATAAAGAGGCATGGGAATAACATGAGTTATATAGTTTTTTATTATTTATTTTTTTAACCATTTAATAAATTGTAACTTCACCCTCATGCAAGGTGTGTGAAGAAGCAGGATTCTACAGTTTGCCTGAGGCAGTGGCTAGTTAAAAGTCAGAACTCTTCTGTGGGATTTTGTTTGGGATTTGCAAGTATGAAAAACCAGAGAACTGGATTGTGTGTCCTGGGACACAACAACTTTTTGGCTGTTTGCTGATCTTGTGAATTCTTAATAAAATAAAATCTTACTGTAAGAAGCTGAGTTTGACTGACTGACTGGCCTAATGAGAGGCTTGGGTTTGGGTGCCTTAAACTCTGTCTATGATAAAGTAGACCAGAAGTGGCCAAAACACAACATTCAGAGTTTAGAGGCAAGTTGAAGCTGACAGCTGGCAGACAATTGATGTGATTCAAAACAATGAGTTAAGTCCACAGTCCCTTTTTGTGACAAGTCAGTACAGCCTAGATTCAAAATGTGAAACAAAGTTGTGGGATGCTGTCATTAAGGGCAGAGAGGAGCAGGGCGCCTTCATTTTGGAACAGATATTGTAATGCTTGCTGTTTGCAATAATTAGTGCATTTTAATTCAAGTTTTTTATTCTGTCTTGGAACAGACTTTCTCTTCTGAAGAAGCAAGCTATAAACAAACAAATAAACCATGTCCAACAGAGAGAGGGCAAAATTATGTTTACCCATCCTCAGACAACTTGGCACCCCAAAACGAAGATTTTTTTGTTGTTTTGTTAGACTCATGCAAGTTGGCATCAAATTGTCAATCATTTGTTTAGCAGAGTTCTCTCAAGCTGTGCAAACACACCCAGTGCCACTTTGTAGTAGCGACCAGGGAGATCTTGTTTGTCCCAAAAATCCACGTGTGTATGTTTCAGGTTTGGAAGTGTTAAGAAGCTAAGTAAAGCATCATGGCATGAGGAGTGCATTGCCTCCCTCCGAGAGCTTCATTATGGTAAACTAGGTTTAGGTTTGCACTCTAAACACCAGCTGGCGTCTCAATCACTGCCGTCTGCTGTGGTATGTCAACATATTTAGATGCTAACACTCTTTTTATGACAGTTTCTTTCCTGTTTTGGGGCTAAGACAAGAGTTGAATTTCCTCAAAACTCCAGACAGCATTGTTGACTATATTACTGATGTTAATGCCTGCATTGTGAAGGCAATTATCAAGGCGTAGCACGATCCAATTTCCGTTGATATCCCTCATTTATTCATGGCTCAGACAGAACTGCTTGTGTTGTGCCTGCTACTACACTATCTAACATTCACCTGTTCATTTTTGTTTGACCCAGAGCTATGGCGCTGCAGGCAGTCATGAAATGAGCAGTGGCAAAAGAAGTCATCTAATGTTGTTGAATACAGTAATGGTTGTTGGATTTCAAACTCTTCCTCCATCTAATATCCTGCTTTCCTTGAAGACTCCTACGATGATGGGTGAAATCCTACAGTGTAGGACAGTTGCTACCTTTGGTGATAGACTTATAATTTATGTTCATTCTTAGTAAATTTCAACAGAACATTTTAAATTTGCTATTGATTTGTATAGTTCCCTCTTGCTTTGATTCTTAAAGGGAATAGGGGCAATAAGAGGTAAGCCAGTGTTTCATATATGAGTAGCCTAGACCGATGAAGATACATTGTTTTTCAGGGTCATTCCCAGGTTCCTGTAACCAGAGAATTGATGGAGATGTCTTGAAAACCCATGATTAATCATCATAAAAGACAACAGTCCTGTTCTTTATACTTCCAAATGGTTTATGGGAGAATGCACCACATCTGCCTGCATTCTTTGTTTGATTTACTTACTTTCCTTTTATAAAAGCAGCTTTGTGGGTTAGGTGTGATGGCTGAGAGGTACAACTGTGTGCCTATCAACCAGAAGGTCATTGGTTCGACCAAATCACCTCCTCACTTGTAAGTCGCTTTGGATAAAAGAGTCTGCTAAATGTAAATGTTAAAAGTTATGTTGAAAATCAAAACAAAGGAATATGTTGGTTTCTCTAACCAACAGTCACAGAGGACAAAAAGAACACATGCATACACCATGTTTTACTCATAGGAAAAAATTAGGGTCAGGTCTGGGCTTCATTAGGGAAATGCACTCAATTGCAATTAGCCGTAAACATATTCTTCCGTGCACTTACCCTTTGATTGCATTGTTATTGCACAAAGGCAAGATAGATGGCTGTATATTTGACGCTGTGTACTTTTTCAATTAGCAAAGTTTTCTGGGTCTGTGACTATGTCTCCCACGGGCGCGGCGCATGAAGCAGACAACCTGAATAGAGCAAAGTTAGGTTTGAATTCATTAACAATTAGCCTAACTATGAGCACATTGGATGTTACAAATGAAGATTGGATAGTACAAATGGAGGTTTTTGTGGTTTCGACCAGTCTTTTTAATACCAAATTCACCATCTTGCTATATAACCAGCCTCCAGGCCTGAATAACTTAATACATAGGCTTGTCCTTCAACACACTTCAGCGTGATGGCAAATCTATTTTTGACAAATGTGACAATTATTTCATCTTCCAGAGCATGGGAAGGAAAAGGCATTCAATATAAAGCATTTTCAGCAGTGGCAGCGCTAATAAAAGCATTTGTTGTAGTAGTGGTGGCGCGACAGGAGATTTTACCCATTCATTTGTACATTTATGACTGTGTGGCAGTGTCTTCCCAGTCAGGGCCACAGCAAGAGGCCAAGAGGCGGAAGATGAATTCCTGATAGCTTCACTCCCCAGACATTACTAAATGAGCAAACTGGCAGTTTACAGCTACCTCCCAACGTAACCTGCATGTTTAATAGATGATCTTTAGAATAATCTGACTGTCGGAGAATGAAAGCACCTCTTAGGATGGTACCATAATGGCCTCTCAGTAAAATGAGACAGGGCTTTATGGGTGTTTATCATTGCACATTTCACCAACATTCTTTTACGGCCCAAAAGGAGATGGCAACAAAGCTTGAGAGAACGTTGAAGCTTTTATTTCATTAGCCAATATGTCAGATTGATCAGAGAGCACGAAGAATGTTTCAGCGCTTTATTATTCAGGCAGCAATTAAAGCGAGAGCACTACTGTAAAAAGATCAAGTAAATACCTACTGGTGTCTACTAACTGCTCCATTCCCCACAGGACTTTTAATGTTATGCTCGTTTCATGTGCTGTTTACGTGTTCATGATGGGGAGCCTTGGTGCCTTTTTGTTTTATATTGTGTTTATCAACCCTGTCACTCCTCACTTGACTTTACATTTACAAGAGATAAGCAGCAAAAGTAGTGTGCAAGCAGCAATGGGTTTTAAAGAGTAAGAAAGTAACAGTAATTTACATCTATTAATTTTACTTTATGTCAAATATGCAGATTTTGTCCCTGAGCTGTTTTCTTGTCAGGGTGGAAAAACACAAACTGCATCAGACCTTGGGACAAAACTCTGAAGAGCTCTGTCAATCCAAAATAATGGAATTATTTTATGGTTAACTGCTTTTTAAAGACGGGTGTTTTTAAAAATAATTGTTTTACAAAAATAAAAATACATTACATAAACATTCAACATTCTACATAACAACAAATATTCAATACTTCACTTTTCTCTTTTCTTGAATAAGATGTTTATGAACCTTGTATAAATGTGTGGGTATTGCTAAACTCATAGGTAAATCTAGAAAACAGAACAAAGAATGCAAAACATTTCAACATTTAAAATGCAGAAAAGCTATAAATACCCAAGGTGTTATTCAGGTTTGTGGACTCTTTCATAAATGTATGTAAAATCTGTGTACAGTAACACAAATGTGTGGATCAACCCACGCAGCAAGGGCATAATGATAACTAATTTGTTCAAATAGTTACACAAAATCAACTGGTTTGGCCATATAAAACTATATCAATCATATCCTTAACATAACACTGAAATAACAATCTTATTATTAATTAATATGAATAATAATCTTCTTTTAAGGTCATTAAACTTTACTCAGTGTGGGAATTGAGCTCATTACACTCAAAACACATAAGCACTAGGATTGACTAGGTAAAAGGTTTCCCCAGCAGAAGAACAACTCTACCACCTAGCAGTAGCTTATTTAAATCATATATTTACATTTATAGGTTACTGTATAGAGTCTGTGGTTGGTAAATGTATTTTAACTCTACTTACTAACATTTAGCAGTTTGTTTTTCTTTTTTTCCCCTCCTATTTTTTAAATTTTAATTTAATTTTTAGACTTCACTGTCATTTGAATGTATCAGGTTTTTAGGTAGTACATCCCAGCCTCTGTCTCCCAGTGGTGTTGCATGTGAAGATTGAGATTTGGATCAATGTCAGTCCTTAACCGTCTTTTTGGAGTCAGTTGTGAGAGGGCAGGTGTCACATGCTTGAGATACAGACCAGACACCAGTGGGAGAAAGACGAGAGCTGCTGGCCCTCTTATTGCCTTACAAATGCCTCAGGCCATCAAGCAAACATGCACCCCAGCCTTCCCCATCACCGTAACTCAATAGCTCTTTCCACACCACCCTTCAATGTCTCAACACCTTTCCAAGGTTGAAAAATGCCTCACACCAGTTAGCTCCCCAGGATGTTGACCTGGCGGTGCAGGTCATCACTCTGAGACAAAGAGATTCTTATCAGCACGGTCCCCCTCTCCTCACCCACCTCCATCCCCTGCCCCTCACACACTGAGGGATGACTTTTCTGAAACCCAATATCAGTGATATCATCAAGGTGCATCTTTACCCCTCTCTTAGGATTGAGAGGGGTGTTGTGAAAAAGTACAATCAGGCACTTGGCTGATGGAGGGCGCCTCCAGGGAGCGTTGGTTAGTTTGGTGCCATTAAGCGGTGTGTAATACAAGACTGAGAGAGCGCGAGACAGGCAGATGGAAAGAGAGAGAGGGATAATTGTGAATGAAGAGGTTAATGCTCCATAACTCATTTTACTCTTTTCTCCCTCTAGTAATTCAACAGCATGGAGAAATCACAAGCTGCCCTCCTCCTCAATCCATTGTGTTTCTCAGTGAAACTGTTTTGTATTTTTTGTATAATGCCTAGCTTTCAATAAAAAACTGATGGATATGTGCATGTTTCATTTGATATGGAGTTCCCTAAAGTGAATTTGATGACGTCCTGTATATATTACAAAAAACAGCAGCGCATATGTCCTTCTTTGGTATCTCATCTTTTCTTGCTAACTGTATTTGAGATACCTTGTAGGGATCTGTTTGAAACATACAGTATTTCTATACATGAGTAAACAAAGATGTCTGAATGTTACCATGCAGTATTACCATGGTAATCAAATTGCGCTAATCATAAAACCCAACAGTAATTGGGCTTACACACCTCAGTATACCAGATAATAACCCAACCTTTATGTTCAGGCTTCTAGCAACTGGGATATGAACTTAACTGGGTTATTATAAACGGGAAATGATGGTTGACATACGTGAGTATCCCAAATATTATAGAAACTCTTCCGTGCATGTAAATGTATCCATCAAAGAAAATTGCATATTTACAAGGATTTTCCCCCTGTGGTGCCAGTCTGACAAAACTATTGCAGTTGGATTAGTTTTGTACCAAACTAAGAAAACTGTGGATATAGAAAATCTTGATGATAGACAATAGTATTTAGATAATTAGATAAGTATTATGCTATTCTGGTAGAAAAAGTAGACTGGTATGGTCCATTTTAGTAAAAACAATCCTTTGTCCTTTTTATTGTAATCTCCCTTTGTTTTGGGTTATAGGTACAGCATAATGCAATTTGCCATTTATTTAAATAAAGATAAGATTTGCGGGTTACGTGCCATAGACAGGCACATTTCTGTCTTTGCTTTAACAGCTAAACAAGACAATTTCATCTTCTAGCACCAATTAAAATTGCAATTTGCTATTTTAGCAATGTATTTGATGTTGTACTCTGATTCACCTGTCTCCACTGCGCATTACCTCTACACATTATGCACATTTATATTCAGTCCCTCAGAATGTATTCATAAAGTTTTCATGAGGGGTGGATTAATTTGATCCCTGAATGCTTAGCTATTACAACTTGCATTGTGGCTGTCAACATGCATCGAAAGCATGGACAGAGGAGATGTCTAAGACCCAGGCAACCTCATTATAAACCACTGAGCGCTTCGTTCAGCGAGATTGTTTTTATTGCAGTCATTCTCAACCGCACTACGAGATTCATGTAGTTTTCTATGTAATGTATCAACATGTTAAAATGACTTGATAATAAATCCCTGAGATTGTCGACTAGTGGCTCATTGTAAGATGAAAATTAGCTCTTTTTTCATCTCTGTTCACAACCACTCACCTAATCTGATTAATCCACTGTCTTCTAGTCAATCAGCTAAACTCACAGATTGTGTGCTCAATATCCACTCTGCTAATCAATTAATCACAACAGAGTGCTATAATCAATGAGCCATTTGACCAGAGTCAATATTCCACCATTCAAAGCTGCCAATTTAGGTTTCCATTTATCAGCCTGATATGACACTTTCATACCAACTATCTATTACCAGCTTGCATTAATCTAGCTATGTGTGCTAAACAGACCAATTTGTGACCAAAATGTGTACAAAATTGACAGACCCTCCTATTTGACTTTCATTTACCCCAGAGGATCAGTGTAATGTATTGTGGGCGACGGCAGAATGAACATTTACATTTTTGGCATTTAGCTGTCACACTTGTCTGGAGTGACATACAATGAGGAAAACAACAACAAAAGCTCAAATGCCTTGTTTGCCAACATTATGAGCAGTGCAGTGTTATGGGAGAGCAATAGTCAAAGTCACAGCCCACAAACTATAGATCTAATAAATACATCTATGCTCCAATATCAATGAATAATAATAATACAGGGAGAATTACAAATGAGGTTATTTCAACTTTCTTTAAAAAATCTGTACTGGTGGAGAAAAAAGTGGCAAAGCACATCAAACGCATGCTATTATGTCCCCTAGGCTGTAGACAGTTCTGAAATTGAGGAAAATAGCCGGCTCCCCGTCTCTTACAGCTAGCCTCAGCTGTCTCTTCGCATGGCAGGTCTTGACATTAGGGTTCTTCCACTTCCTCATAATGAACACGGCTGTCTGCTTTGGTCGCGGGCCAGAGGTGGTGTGGCGTGGATAGGGAGCCGGTTTCATTAGCAGGGGTGAATAGCCAAATTTCAGGTTTCTGATGGACTGTGACATGGTAGGGCAAGTTTTCCTTTTGGGCAGAACAGGGACAGAACTCGGTGGAACTAAGCCGCTGTCAGTTCAGATGGGGTCTGGCCACAGCAGATTACCACTCCTTTACTAAACTGCTATTGGCTCTGAAAAATTATTCAGAAAGTAATAGACTGTAATCCTCACTTCACCATGACATTTGCCATTCATGGCACACAATCCCTTTGACACCTGTCAACAGTCCCCAAAAACATGTCACCATTGTAAAGAGTGTAGCTTTAAAGATAAAGATGGTTTGTCTGTGGTGTGGATGGTGGTATAAGATGCCAAAAGGCAGTAATGACTAATACTATATTTATTTATTTATTTATATATATATAAAACACACACACACAACCCAAAGCCTTTTCAGTTTCAGGACAAGTATTATTGGAAGGTGTGAGAGTATAAAGCTAATTCAAATTACTTTCCTCTAGTCATCTTACCATTGTTGGTGACGGACAAGAATAATCATAAAAAAAAAAAACACAGCCTTGGAAATATAACCCAGATGGGCTCATCATAACCAGCATGCAGTCGTATTAGAGAAATTATAATCTAATGAAGTTGGGACGTTATCTAAGGGATGATGCATACATACGCTCTGTAAATGCGTACAATTTTGTTTACCCCTTTTGTTTACAGGGCGACATTAGGCTCATTTCTTCACGTGATCCCAGTCCCCCAGTTTCATTTGGGTGTACATTAAGAAAGGAAAATGTACTAAAGCAAAGCTGAAGCATGAGATGCGATTAACTGATAACCCTGTCTTACTCACGCCTGTTTAGAGCTAGCTTAGTCAGCTTATTGCTGTGTTTAAAAACTGTGTTCAAAAATATGTTCTAGTTTTACTAAACTCACTTGAAGCCCCTCAGGTAGAGTCACCAGGGAAACTCCAACTACTCCAGATGGCTTGTTCAACTTTATTTAGTACAAAGTGAAACAGGAATTTTGAGACATATGGCTCATCTCTAGTAAATGCACTAAGCAAAGATTGAAGAAAGAGCTGGGCATGCTTCGTTGTTTCCTGAGTGAGCCCTCTTGTTTGGTTTTCTTCTTGTCACCAAGCACATCCAGACAGTGGAGGACTGTCTGAGGTTAAGCTCTTTAAAACAGATGGCCGAAATCTGCTCAACGCTCTGGGTTAAATACCCTCTTTATTTTCTCAGGTACCCTAAGTGGCATTTGTATTTTACAGAAAGCTATTGACATTAGGGTCAAACTATAGAGATGAGTTGGGTGTTTGTAAATACTTAAGTTAATCTCTGCATTTACCACCACATCTCATGGTTCCTGGAGCCATATGGCCAGGGAGAAGCATCTGAACTCAATTCGCAAAAATAAGTGTGAGGATGCCTTGTATCCTGAATAAATACCACCCATAGTCTGAAAGCACTGACCATATCTTCAGGGAATTGCGAAAAAGCATCTCTTCTTTACAGAGGAGGGGAGCATGGAAGGGTGAGCAGCTCAGAGAGCCAGAATGGGAACTAGTTAAGGGGGTTAGTGCACAAGGGAGGAGGGAAGTCACAGAGGGCGTAGATGAACTTTTACACTGCCTGGGCTTAAAGAAAAGAACCTGGAGTATTTCAAAGAAGCTTCTCCACATTGAGTGGTTCAGTGCTTCTCACAGCATCCCCTTGTCATTCACACAGCAGAGCAACTCGATGGGCAGCTGGGCTCTGGCTCAACCAGTAGCTGGGAATGAGATGGGCTGTGAAAGCATGGGCTGTGTCAGTCACGCTACAGCACAGGGCAGAAAAAGATGGGTAGAAGAATCAGAGGATTTGAGTGGCCATTAAGCCCAAGTGAACCTTTTAGTTTGTCAATAACCATGATAACTGGCTGGACCCTCAAGCATGTGAACTGACAGGCTCATGACCTGCTCAAACTCCCTGTTTAGCATGACTAACATCACAAGGAAAGACACAACAGTGCACAGTGTTCTTCCAGTAACATACTGTATATCTTGCAACATGCATTTGTAAATTGAAACATCAGTTTGTGTGCGTGTGCGTGTGTGTATGTGAGTGATGGTAAAGTAAAACTTTGTTTTAAGTCAAATATATAACCATATTCATTTAGTTTTTTCCCTTTTACATTTATCCATTCTCTCACACCTGGAATACCACAGTATTGGTTGGCCACTGAGCAGTTTGGGGGTTAAGTGAACAATAGTGGTATTTCATGCCCAGATTTATCCCTCCAGTCTGGGATCAAACCAGTTACCACATTTGGGCACGGGCCTGCTTCTTCAACATATAAGCCACCAATGGATATCATCTTGTGTGTGTGTGTGTGTGTGTGTGTGTGTTTGTTTTGTTGGCTTCTACATTTGTGTGTGTGTGGGGTACTCTTCTGTCACAATTTGTCCATCACTTATGTCAGTAGTGTTAAGCAGGAAGTGTGTGTGATGTGGGGGATGCTAATGCTTATCCCCCTGATCAAAGCAGACCCATGAGAGCCGTGTGAATGATGCCGGAGAGTAATCTGTCATGGAACATACATCATGTCAACTGTGCTGCTGACGAATGTCAGACTAGCAGAGCTCGGGTGGGAAAAGTAAAAGGTTGTCGGTAAAGGTGAATTAAATAAATGTTTCATGAATTTTAAATGGCTTGCTGTTTGTCCGCCTGCAGTTTTAAAAGACCAAAGGTTTAGTAAAAAAAAACGAGTAAAGGCAGATAAAAGGAATCTGCATATATTTGCATTCAATTTGAAACATGTTAATTTGCCTCCTTCTCTCAGAAGTGCTTTTACAGTGTCTGTCTCTTGTGCTTCTTCCTCCACTGTGCCTCTATATTGGAACAAAATAGTCTTTCCACTATGCCGTTTTCTTCTTTTATTCTCAGATCTTTTAATGTGTTGAGAAAATGAAATCTCTCTGACTTTTATTTGGCTGTTTTTAAGAATGTAGTAAAGGTAAAATCCTGGTTTGCTCATAGTCTACAGTTCTAGTGTAAATTTATTTTGTCCTATTCTGTCTGTCAATTATATGCTTTATTTATTTTGTTTTGTAATATCATATTTTGCTCTTATAAGAAATGAACTGTAATTGGTTTCAGTTAATATTTGCAAATGCTTATGAGCTTGAATCTTTAATTTGAAACAAGCTTGGTCTTGTTAAATTGCTAAAGCACCTTTCCTTGGGTTATAGGTACCTTACAGACTGGCGACTCATTAAATGACCAAGAAACAGATGCTTCTGTAGTTAACGCCTTGTGCTCATACTTATAGCTTCCTCCATTTTGCTTATTTTGGCATATACTGTATGTTGCTTCTAAGGAGCTTGCCATTTCACCTTTTACTGAAGAAGTCGAGCTCTGTGACCCAAGTTAGTTTGAAACATTGCCTGTCTATAGATTGTTCTTTCCCGTTTAATTCTTGGATACTTAGTTTAGCCATTAATTTAGTAAAAAATCTGAGAATTTTTATTTTTTCAGAATATACTCTAATGATGAGGAACCTGGAGTATGGCGTCAGAGGTGCAGCACTTTTATGTTTCCAGTCGTAGTCATAATGCTTGAGAAACATTCATGTGCATGGCATCCGTAAATTGACCTTCAGCCCTTTACTAAATGTGTTCATCAGATAACATAGAACATTAATTCAACTTTATAGTGATATAAAATTGAAACTAAAATTGCTTCATGTGAGCTCATACTGTAGGTTGGTTTTCGTGCTGGATTTAATCTCCATGACTTTTCCTCTGGCTAAGGGACAAAAGATGAGTCTGAGCCGGCCACACTGAACGCTGACACATCTTACTCTTATTGGGTAATGGCTTGAGACAGGCCTTATTGACCTGCCTGACTGATGCAGCTCCACAAGGTTTTCATTACAAACCTTCCAGCTTACTAAAAGGTCTTTTATATTAGCTCGGACTCTCTCTATTTGAGAGACATTCTCGTAATAAGTATTTGAGAGGAAATAACATTGCTTTATTGAACCACAAGTTAATTCAATAGTCAAGTGTTGACAGAACCTGCATCTCCTGTGTCTGCTGATGTCCTGAATATGCTTTAATGCCAGTCTGCTAGTATTAATATTGTAGTGACGCAGGAAGTAGTTAACCATTTTTTTGTTGGTCATTTGACCACATAAATTCTGTTATACGTTACACATGATTAGATTGTCTCAGTTAATATTAATATTCTCAAATGGATACCTGGAAAGGCAACTTGTAAGGAGTCAAGTTTCAATTCAGCTATTGCTCAGAGAGATGTGATGAAATATGATGTGATACATTACAACATAATTTAGTTAAAGGCATCCCGGGCGTCTCGAGCAACCTGCACTCACATGCTGTTTTTCAAATGATTCCACTGTCTTGGGCTTGCTCAGGAGCCAGTGCATCACACTGAGGACAACATCACTGTCTGGGCCAGTGGGGTTCTATGTGCTGTAGTTACCAAAACTGCTATGGCCAAAATCATGAGCAAATGAATTTACTGTCAATCTATTTTGTTACTGTCCATGTGTATCTTTTTTGATCTTGTGTAAAATTACACAGTGGAAAGCCAACAACCTTGGACAACACACGTGTATTGTTATTGTGATTTGTGTTAACATTCTGAGACCCACATTGAGGGGTTTCTGTGTCTGCATGCCTTTGTGTTTTGCCTTTATACAGTTGTCATATTTTACAGTATGAAGTTTTAACACATCCCATAATCAGCAAACGCTCAGCTAGTTGAATATGTCACTCATTAAAGACTTCAATACACTATAATAGTAGATATTAGGCCATAAAACAAAATAAAAGTGAATTGATTCAAAACAGCAAACCATATTATAAAAATTGCTCGCAGAATAGCGCTGTTTCTCTAGTTTAACAGGAACAAAACAGCATGTCTTAGCTCAAATCGTTGTGGAGTTATGACTCTGTAAAGACAATGTGATCTTTGGGATCAGATTCGATTAACATAGTACGTATATTAACACTCAAATGTGTTTTTTCTCGCAGATAAAATAGAACAAGCTTTCAGCATCTCTATTCATTTTAAAACATTTAAAAACTGAAATGATGTTCCTTTGCAGAGTAGTAGTAGTAGTTTCTTCACTTTAAGGAGATGCCAAAGATGACAGTAAAATGACTTCTGGGGCTTAAGGTATAGACACATCACAGATGTGAGAGGATAGGTGGGGGTGTGTGTGTGTGTGTGTGTGTGTGTGTGTCAGTGTCAGTGTCAAATGGAGCGGAGGCAGTGAAGGAATCAAAGATATCTGCTGTAGTCCTAGTAAAGTTGATAAGCTACCAGCCATTTGATTTCAATCTTATTTATGACATCACTTTTCTCATGATATTTTAGCAGCCACATCAAATGGTATAAACTGCAGAAAGAGAGTCTTATATATATACCCCCTCTTTTGTTCAATTGAAATTTAATTGTTTCCGTATATTACACAAGCTAAAATACAGTACTACAAAAACTAATACTACAAAGGTGATATAGCTTGATCTTTAATATTTACTTCAGGCTAATGCCACGCCACCCACTTAACACAGTGCCCTTATTAATGCCAGACTGATCCCTGGGTTTCGTCATTTTAAACTCAGGTTGTGCATCATTGTTGATCATTGTTTACACTCGCACTTAATTGAAATGTATATTAAAATGTGAGTGTCTTAATCACCACAATCCTATAGAATTCTTAATGGGTTACAACGTTCAGCACAGTATGATAAGATTGGAAACTGCAGTCACTGAGATTTTCTCTGGAGGAACTGGTATGACAGGAGACAGGTTTTAAGGAACATTTGGTAATAAAGATGAGAGGAGATGGCAGGTGTTAATGAGACAGAAATGTGTCTTGTGTCTTCTGCCCCTCAGCATCGTAATTGTAGGAGGCCTTTTGTTTACAGTCCCTGGAGGAAAATTGCAGGCACTCTCTGACGCCTGAGCAGTCTGATCCTATTACCTGACTCCATCCTAACATCAGCTTCAATCAGCAGGTAGAGCACTACCACATACTTCCCTTATTCTACTGCTCTTATGTCTGAAAGGTCTGATTTTCTGTGCAGAGGAATAAGAATAGCCTGCTGTTAACTTTAACACCATCTGGCATCATTAGTTTCTTTCGTGTGCATATTTGGCACCTGTTAAATTCCCGGGTAATAATTAATGTATTTCCCTAATCCACAATATTTGCCAAGTCTATGTTTTAAAAAATGGCACATACATATGGAAATAAGCTGTGTAAAAACGTGTCTGCCATGCTTAAATTCAAAAGCAGGAGACTGATAACCTAAAGTATTCTTGATTAATGAAGTTAAGAGTTTCTCAATGGAATTTGGAGCAGCCAGCCTATGATGTTGCTTGGTTAAGCTTAACATAAAAAGCAATTAATAATGATCAGAGGTGGATGGATGCATTTCCTTGTACATAAACAGATTTTTTCACCCCTAAACATTATAGGTTAAGTTCTTTATTTTTCATGTTATTTAGCGGTTTGTAATTGTAGATGGCACCTTTTTGATGATCCTATTTTCCAAACTTGTGTCTCTTTGTCTATTTCAGATTTATTGGCTGGGGAAGTTAGAAAAGTTACAGGACCCAATAACTGAGTTAGATGACAGTTTTTCCTCATTTTCTCCCCAAGCTGCCAAATTTGGTTTGTCAGAATACTCAAGAAACAAAAACCTCAAAATGCTCACGTTATGTAAAGCTTATATAATAGAGGGATAAAAGAGGCATGTCTGAGTAGGTGACTCTGCTGTGGGATAGGGAACAATTTAAATGTCCCTCCTCATGACTCTTCCAAATCCCTCCATTAATCATGAACTCCCTTCTATGAAATATTAAATCTAAATGTAGTTGGAAGTGTTGAAGCAGAACTACCCAGCTTCCCCTGGTCCCCCCTCCTTTGTTATCTGGTGCATACTAGGCATAGATGTCCAAGATGGTTCAAGACAAATGGACCAAGAGGGAGGCCAAGCAATCAAGCATGAAATTCAGGTTTGAAAGAGTGAGATCTAATTAATTTTGACTTGTCCTAATAAGAAGTTTAAGTCCAAGGCTAGCATAAGGAGTAAATGTAGTAAAAAATTCAATTTGTCCCCCAAAGACAAAACTGAATGTTATAGGCGGAAAAGGGGAATATTTCTTCTTATTCTATGAAATATTTTTAAAAGTGGCAATCTAGTTCTTCACATTGCTATTAGTATCAGACATCTGAATGATATTACATCAGAACACATCTTTCTTTTCAGCAGACTGCTTTCTGTGCACCATGTGTACATATTCATAAATAGGCCTAGTCAGCCACGAAACAAATAGCTCCGTTGCGGTTATTAGCTGTATAATATGCTGTATGTCATGTGAAAATGCATTTCTCAGATGGGTTGTACTGAAAATATGTCTTCTTTCTCTCTGTGCAGCGATGAGTCAGTTAGAACAGTAATGAAGTTATTTTTTCACAAAGTGAGAAATGGGAGAAAGAGGGAAATCAATAGTGATATCTTGAATCTAGAGTCGGCTGTCTAATCTCTTGGTGGTACTGGAAGTGCTTCATTTGGCCTTTTTGATGCATCCCCACCCACACTCTGCCCTCTGCTCACCTATTCCCCAGTGTTTCTTATACGTAAACATGCATAAATGGACCTCATACAAGCTTGAAATATCAGCTTACCCATGCAGTAGAAATTTAGGGAAGTGCAGACAAGTTTTAAATGGAAGCCCTGTAAGAATTCAGCACAGACTGGGTGCTAAAATATGAATTCATTTTTCCTCCTCTGTTGATCATATTTTATTTAGTTGCTATCTTTCCACTTTATCCATTTTGGTGCCCAGCTGCAAAATTACTTATGTTTATACTATCAAAGGATTTTTACACATTCAGGAAAATGGTGTAGAGAAGTTTGAGGGCAGTGGTGAAAGACCTGGCACAAACATGTAGGTCCTGTCCTGTAGCATGTTGATTAACCCCTTCCCACACATTATTGGCTCATTGTGAAGAACGGGCATCCACACAGCTCTGGTTACAGCACTGTGATAGCTTAGGAATGTAAATCAGGAGTAATGGATGAGGGCCCATAAAAGCACCTGCACATGTGATGTTAATGCTCTGCTTCACATGATCCAGCATCTGAAAGGGTGAATCTAAAGGCCATGAATAAATCACACGCCTTCCAGCAAGGAGATCTTTTGCTTTTCACGTTTACTGGCCTTTTTTATTGCAAGAATGGGCAGAGTTGTTTTGGTTCTGCCTTCACACAACCATAAAGCGGAACCACAGTCTTGGTGTGAGTGTCTGGGTTGAGCTGAGGCAGGCAGACAGGACCAGCAATGTAGCCTTTAAGTAAAGTGATACGAAAGACTAGCAGATCCTCTCTTAATCTTTGTGGCAGGGGTGGCTGTAAGACATCAACCACCATATCGTAATGAGAAACCTTTCTGATAGGCGGAGAAATTGGATTTTTTTTTTCAAGAGCTTGTTTCCACTCACACACTTCTACCTCCGAATTTAACTCTTCCAAAGCTAAAAACACTACAACTTTGTAGCACAGTGGTGCATCATTTGGAGCCAAGAGCAAAAATACAAACAGCCATAGTTCTGCACCTATCTAGCATATGTTTAGACTGCTCTCCTTGATTCTTGAACATTTTAGTTATTTTCTGAAAAGCTAACCTCTCCAATTTATAGCTTATCAGGTAATGTTTTTGTTAATGTTATTTTTAGAATGTGGGTCGTAAAGGTGTTTTTCTATCTAAAAGTTCTTTCTGGTACATTGTGAAAACTGCAAGACACGTATGGCCTGACAAGAAAAGAAGTGAAGGTATGGGAGGATGTGTGAAGGGTTTGAAAAGAGTGATGTGTGGTTTACATAAAAAAGGATAACCCAAAGGTCATAGGCTCTGCCATCATGTCTCGCTACAGCCTTGAGTAGAAGGAGAAGTGACAATGCAACACACAAAGATACCCTAATGTAAGCAATTAAACATACAGTATATCATTGCCTCATCTACTCTTAAACTGTCCTAAGCTCTGTGCAAACAGGGCGAGCAATTGTTTGCTTTTATTCCACTTCCCATCTCTTTTTTTTGTGGTCATAATTCCTCTTCACTCCAAACCTTTTTACTGCCATAACAGTTTTCAATGTACATTTCTCTCTCTGCTGGAAACACTCCTCTTGACAGAGACTCTGAGACACAAACAGGAAACACAAAAGAAAACACAGATAATGTCCCTGACAGTCTAACTGCAGAACTGTTGTGTATTTATGTATAGACAATTCACTTACTTTTAGATAAAACATTGAAGATAATGCAACAATCACGTTTAAAGCCTTAGTCACTAAATGTAAGGTGCTTATGAATATTTTGTTATTAAAGTAGGAAAATCTAGGTTTCATTTTGTGCATCTTGATAGAGCCGACAGTCAAGAAAGTCATAGAACTAGGGAAAGGGCCACTTTTAATTATTTTCCCCACCTTGAAAGCAGTCGACTCATCATCTGTTTCTCTCCTCATGCCTATTATTGTCAACCTACAAGCAAAGGAAACATCTTAAAGCCAAGTGGAAGGTGTCGGTGGACATGGAGGATTTTATCCGCTGAGATATACAGAGCTGAACTAGAACTGTATGACTAATTGGTTTGCAAATAATTTACATTCAGACAGTGACAGTTGTTGTCCACTCATTCATCAGAGGGAGAGCGACACAAGTGAATGATATCACTTGAAGCAGGATTACTCAGCTCAGAAGGGGCGTACTCTAATCAGAACAAAGGCAGCCTCCTCATTACTGATTAGGTCTCCAAGCTGTCGGCTACATGTTGTTTTTTCGGGGGGTAATGTTCACATCAGGGTCAGAACTTATGTTCGCTATTAATCCAGTGACAGTTTAATTTCATAACTACCCTTAATGGAAAGATCAAAATGTTTAATCGATTATTCAGTGCAAAGTGCACTTGTTATTCAAACACAGCCATATTTAATTCTGTTACAAAGACTGAAATGAAAAAATAACTGAGTAAAGTGGGTGAAGCAATCTGCTTGAAGGCTTTATTCTGGCAGTTAGTGCTCATGGCAACTTATTAACTTATTTAGAGGAGGGAAGGCTGTCAGATTGTTCTGTACCTGTCCAATAAACCTGTCATAGCCTGCTCATCATTACTGAGCCTGCCCTTTCTCTCAGATTGTCAGGCATTGTTTTCAAATCTTAGAGACGTTTTGGTGCCAGAGAAGCTCGTTCCTACTCTGTATGTCAAGGTGGCATAGTAATGAATCAAGCCGAGGAAATGAACAGAGTGTACAGCTGAATACTGCACATTAATATGTGCTGGTCCTCAGTTAAAACTCTGTGCCCGAGGGGAGATTTCACACACTCGCAGTGAAGTGAAGTTCTCAGCCTCTCTTCTCAACCACTCTCCCTCCTCCTCCCAGGTTTTCTTTCTTCTGCATTTTCACACACTCTACCTCGTCTCTTCTGTGGTTGCTTGCTCTCACAAAGTCCACAGATTCAGGTCAGAGGGAGCTGACAGTCTGCCTTTAGCAGCTATTAAAGTAAAGTTCAGCAGATAAAGGCCTCCAAGGATAGCCATCCATCAGGGAAGGTAACAGTGGGAAAAGTTGGTATTGGGCTCTCATTAGAAAGGTGGTGGCAATCAGGAAAAATAGATTTGTTCAGTTTAAATGCAGTGACCCCCACAGTTTCAATACTTCAAGCTTTAAATCACACATTTCTCCTACCACCTCCAACCCAGTGGACTATACATTTGAATGTCATTATGGCCCAATCCACCGAGCTCCACATCCCTTTCTCTTAGGCCTCAGCCGGGGTTCTTGAGGACTTTGCCTCTATACCCAGGAGACCAAGGTAACTCCTCCTTTTTTTCCCTCGAGCCACATGTTAACTCAGCTTCTCTATCTGACTAAACTCAATTTCCTCCTCCACTGCCTCGAACTGCATCATCAGAATAGGGCGCAGTAGAGCCAGAGCGTATTCCCAATGGCCAGATTTGCATACGTGCCACTGTACAAAAATCCACTGAGTTTCAGAGAGGGAGGCCTGTACCTCTGCTTCTTTTATTCCACTAAGCTCTCTTTTTCTTCTGCCTCCTTCATTTCCCACGTTTACAGATTTATCTTATAGGTACCAGATTGCGCGTGAACTGGCATTTATACGTTTTTGTATCTGAAGCCAGCCCATGACTGCATTGCAATGACCACCTTAACAGGAAGGAGACTGGCAGCAAAACAGGATATAAGCCAGTAGGAGTAAACTGTTTTAGCAGGTGCTGCATTAGACCAAGAATGTGTGCTTTGCACTTGCTTGGGAAAGCACCAATTAACAGCTGCTTTGTGCGTGCGCCTCAGAGTGGCTCAAGTTGACAGGCCTTTTATAGAACAATAGAAGACCAGGTTGCTACCAAAAACAATCTCAAAAACAGCTGATCTGACAACCAAATCTAAACGACTCAATTTAATATTGGTGGATAATTACAGTAAAGTCTGTTGTATTATGATTTTAAGGGCAGGAAATGACCAACATTAAGAAGACAGCTTATCTGTTCCCAATGCCTTGTAAAGGCATTTTCACTTGATTGTTGTTTTGATCCTCTCACCTCTACGGTATGCGTCTAATATAATTTGAAAAGGAGGATGCCTTTCCAGGAGGCAAAGAGGTATCAATAAGGCAAAATAAAATTTGATAGAGCATAAAGGGTAATGTGATTTTCGCTAAGCAGCTATCAATTTTGTTCATCTCTTTGCAGTCCCAGTAGCTCTGAGCACCTTTTTTCAATGGGTAAAGCAGAGATCTCCAAATACAAATGCATACATTGTATTTGTGACAGAGCGTCTGTGGGAAGCTCTGAGTATCCAGATGAGCACATGAGTGATGTTTGCGGTCCTTGGTGTTAGACCTCACAGAGTGAATGTGTATCTGTATGCAGAAGTAGAAAGGAGGGGGGGGGTTGTGACAGGATATGGAGATGGTAGCAACGGGATCAGTCTTTGACTAACTCAGACACACAAACACACAATGCTCGCTGCATGGGTGGCAAACCCAGGCGCACAATATTTTTACAGCTGGACCCACATCCCATGAGATTCTTCAAAGCACTCTTCAAAGCACCAGTTGAGGAAACAATTACATGTTTCACTAAAGGGACAGCTTTTGCTGAAGCCACCCGAAAAACTGCTGCTCAATGTGTGTTCACTGTAATTTGGAGAATGTGGATCATGACCATACACAAAATCCTGTCTATTGACTTTGGTTACATTTCAAATTGCTTTGCAATGCAACTCGTAAGGACACATTTGAGCTCAGACTTGCTCATTGATTCCCCTGAATAATTATGCTGCATCAGGCTCTGTGTATTTCCTGATATGAGTGTGGGTGTATACCTGGTTGTGGCCTGTTGTATTTAACAAACTCCCAGGCTCTCTCCCTCAATGGGATTTGAATGCAGGCAGGGGAGACTGAGAGATATGAGCTCATAAGAGATTAAAGTTTAGTATATTTGATTGTTTCTCTTGTTTGGCGGGGCTTCCTTTTACAATGGGCCTGGCCTGACGAGTTCAGTCTGAATTAGCCTTAGCAGGAGGGAGAGAAGGGGCACTGAGAGGGGCCGCAGCTAATCCCAGGATATTGAGCAGGATTCCTAGGATGAGACTGTGCTCCTTTGCTTTCCCAACTGTGACGATGGGGAATGTGGGGGGATGAGGGAAGAGGGAGGATTTGGGGTCTCTTTCTCTTCTCAGTTCCCATTGTGAGGAGAGTTTTCACAGTTTAGGGGCACAGTGTCTGGGATTCTCTGTCCACTGAAGTGAGTCTTTTTGGGGGGAAACGGCCAGGCAGTGCCGGCCTCAGAGGATTAGGCCCACTGGGATAATCAAGATCAGTTCACAGTGTCCTCGAAGGGGGTCTTAGTCTATGTCCAACAGAGTAGGAGAAGGGACGCCACTGTCCTGTGTAGTTGCTGGCTCTGTCCGCACCCCCCTCATACCCTAATGACATCTGCTTCCCTCTTCTCTTCTCTACTGTATCCAACTCCTCAACTATGACACTTACTCAGGTCCTTTTTATAAAGAATATTAGTGATATTTTTAGAATATTTTTGTCACTACTTTTTTCCCCTTGTGTATCCATGTCATGTATTGAGGACAATGTTCCAAAGTTTTGGAAGTTAAGAATTGGACATCCTGTCCTCTGATTTGTGATTACATGTGTTATTTTTGCATGGAACTTTTGTGTGGTAAAAAAACAGTACAGTAAGGGACACCATTTTGTTGGTAGCCACATCTGTTTTTCATATTTATCCAAAACCTTTTATGTCTCCAACTCTACCCAAACAAAAGCCTGGGAAATGGGTGGAACGGAACACTGTCACTGAGCGTGTACAATAAAGGGAACGCTGACGCAAACGGATACCCAGGTGGTGCAACCATTCTCCTTTCGGGTATCACACATACCTAGACATAAAGCAGGAAAGTACACCTTTTTGTATAGCACCATTGTTTTTTTTTTGTTCCAACCTCCAGCATAAACTTAACAAAATCTCATATTTTCACAGACTCTGTTACATTTTATGAACTATTTAGTTTTCCCTAAGATAAGCAGCAGACTTTCTTCTTTGAATCTGTCATCCTCAATTATATCTACAGTTAGACCCTCCGCAAATGTTGCTTTCCTTGTGCTGCTACTAAGATACGGGTGCTAACAACCGCAAATATGCGAGTGAGCTGGTGAGCGACTCCAGCACGTGCACAGACAGAGCAGTTCACTGCACAAAGGCCAACAAATAAGTGCTTTCATATCTACAACCCCCTGCACCCCTCTTTGGGACAGTTGAAGGGTTGAATGGAAAGCAGGGTGGAGCGTGTGGGGCGGTCACTGAGTAGTATAGGGATACCAGTGTTAGGAACATCGTGTTGTTGTATTTCATGGTTCTGTGTTCATATTCTCTTTGGTTGCATGTCTGTCATGATGAAATCTTGTTTATCTGTTTCCTTGACAGCATTCAGTTGCTACTAATATTCAGTGTTAATCGTTGCTTTTTTCGAAACTCAAGGAGTTAACATCCTTGTGGTCCAATGTGTTGCTTCCTTGTGAGGGTGACAACACTCACAATCTGTGGTTGTTTTAGTAATGTAGTTTGGATTGGATTTTTATTCGAAACCCAAATCATGCATTTCAGTTTCATCTGATGACTTTAACTAAAGTAGCTATGTGTATCATTTCTATCATCTATCAGAGATTTTTGTTAATGTAAAAATGAAAGGATCCCAGTTAAGAATGATGAATTGAGGGGTTTTAAAATCTTGCTTTTGGGGCCTTTTAAGCGTGTAATAGTTTATGCCTGATGCACTACTTGTTGCTAATGTCAGTTTGTGCTACATACTGTGCCAAAATGTCACAATGGCACATCTTGTGGTGTAATTTCATAGCGGTATAGGTATCCTTCGGGGCAGGTGTAACAATATAAGCAGAAATGGCAGTATGCTATTAGTCTTATGCTCTTTTGGCAGACACTCTGTCTCAATAGACCCCACTGCAGTCAGACAGTGTAGCTTATGCAGCATTGAGAAAAGGGTTGGTGCTCCCCTAACACACAACATCTATTCTATTCCCTCTGCTCAGACCAGACCCACTTACTGGATGTTGTCAGACTCACAACTCAGAGCATTGCAGTTTTTAAATGCGGTACTTTTTCATACTTTTGTATAATTCCATGATAAACAACACTGCCAAGGTCATTAAAGTAAAACATTACTTGTAAAATGTACTACTTCTCTTTAACTGTAATAAATTGAATTACATTAACCATTGCTCCTTGGGAAAAGTGCTTGTTTCCTTACTTTTTTAGTTGTTCCTCCTTGTAGCAAATTCAAAATAATGTCAGATACATGCACCCTTAATCTGTTATCACTTCTGTCCCTGCCATTTCTCATCCTTTTCATGTCATTGTCTCTCATGTCTTGTATGCATCCTCCGTGCTCCCTCTGTTGTTTGTGCATCTGTAAACACGAATGAGATGAAAGGAAAGCACAGGCTATATGAAAGTATTTCTTTCAACATAATATTGCTGGCAATGACATGAGTAATGTTTAAAATTTGAATCTATAGAACAAGTAATGGGACCTTGATGTTAGCTGGTCTGTAACTGTAATGCGATTGTGCTACTGAAATTCTGCTTTTCATTATTCCACTCCAGAAAAGTAATGCAATCACATCTTCTACTTTGTGTCATGTTACCCCCCTACTCTGCTAAAAATTCATCACCACAACAAGCATAAATCTTGTCCCTTCTTCTTCACTCTCACAGCATTTCATATTTTTATATCGCTTATCGACTAACATATTTTCAATTCAAGTCTGTGGAGTAGGCCTCCTTCCTTGGTGAATTCATACTGTAGGCAGCACCATATGCTACATTTCATCTTGTAAAAGTAGTTTTGGTTTGTCATTCCCATCCTTCCTCCCACGGTGGAAATAACAGAGAGGAACAGCTTTAGTGTTGGCTGGTCCGTGATGCACAGCTGCTGTACTGCTGCTTTATTAATGGAATTCAGGAGCTCATCTGAGCGTTCTGATAATGGAACAATGGAGGACCCCGCTTTGACAATCCTTCATCTCTGAGATGCTACAATTGATCACCAATTCAGTTGCTAACTGTAGAAAATTGAATTTCTAGCCCTAACATTGTTCGTTAACCACGGGGCCGATGAGATGGCCATCCAGATTAATGATAATGGGAGGCTGAGATGGCTTCTGAGACGGCCTGTGAATTTGATTAGCTCCAGACGGCTGTGGAGACAAAGAGCAGCCAGTCAGACTCTTATGTGGAAGTACTTAATGAAAACCCTGCATGGAAGGTAATTGGGAAATGTTTGTCTGGCTGCACGCTTCTCAACTTACTGTACTCAGTCTTTAAACCTATCTCTCTTCAATCTCGCTCTCACTGTTGCTTTTACACACACACACACACACACACACACACAGACACACATTCTCACACACACACACACACACTCACACACACACACACACACACACACACACACACACACACACACACACACTCTCACACACACACATACTCACACACACACACACACACACACACGCACACACACACTCACACATACTCACACACACTCTCACACACACACACACACACACACACACACATGTCCTGTTCATGTCAGTCCTGGCTATAACTTCCTGTCTGCACAGCATTTGACGTCGTCACTTCCTGTTACGAGATTAACTTTCAGCTAGAAGAAAACTTTACAGATGGAGACCAGAGGAAGATGTCTGTGAGTCCAGGTCCAGGTCCAGGTCCGGGTCCAGGTTCAGGCCCGTGTCCAGGTCCAGGTCTGGGTCCAGGTTCTGGTTTAGCTAGCCTAGCTCCATCAAAAGAAGAACAAATCCAGCTTCCAACAGCAGGACGTCTGTCTGACTATCATGTTAGCTAACATGTTAGCCTGTTAGCTAACATGTTAGAGACTAACCTCTGAAACTGCTCAGGTCTGTGAACAGTCCCCTCCTCAGAGGCCAGCGTGGTTGCCATGGCGACCTACCTCCATCCACTGTCCGTGGGACTTCATCTTGAGGACAACGCAGGGGTCGGGCTTGGACAGGGCGTCTCGGTCTGAGATCCCTTTGCAGGTGAGCCGCAGCTCCACTTTGGTCAGACAGGGGCTGCTGAACAAACCCAGGGAGTTGGCCGCTGACTCGTAGATGTCACTCATGGTGGAGGCGGGACAGGAAGTCTGCGCAGGACAGGAAACGGGTCGTTAGTGTCGGTTTCACAGAGTTTCACCAGGAATAAACAAGCCAGCTTCACTTAAACAGAACAGTTCAAACACAGACGAATAAGAACATCAGAGACATTCAAAAACAATCAACACCAGAATGAAGATAAATACAAACAGAAGAGACACATCATGACTTAATGTCAGTATCTCTAAATAATGAGTCAGTATCTCTACATAATGAGTCAGTATCTCTAAATAATGAGTCAGTATCTTTAAATAATGAGTCAGTATCTCTAAATATTGAGTCAGTATCTCTAAATAATGAATCAGTATCTCTAAATAATTAATCAGTATCTCTAAATAATGAGACAGTATCTCTAAATAATTAGTCAGTATCTCTAAAT
>JAVQJD010101890.1:0-14457 GCA_036023655.1 Nannoperca australis
TATACTAACTCTGCTTTTTCAGCTGTCACAAATAAAATATTATATATATATATATATATATATATATATATATATATATATATATACTGTAAAGTAAAATATCCAGTCAGAGGGTAACAAATAAAAAGGTGAGTTGGTGAGTGAGATCAAGCACATAGCCGTCCAGGTAATCAAGCAAAGAAAGCATCTTTAAACCTGACATTGCCAAAGGCTTAGAAAGAGACCAAAGGTAAACACGGCACATAGCTCAAATCAAGTCTTTTAGAACGGCTGGGTGTCTTTCCATCTATCAGTGTGTGTGCGTGTGTGTGTGTGTGCGTGTGTGTTGCTCTGACCTCTGTGGAGTCTCAGCAGTGCTGTAGGACAAAAACAGCTCATCAGCAAACACATCAGAGTTTATTTACTCCAGCTAACCCACTCAGCAGCGCCTTTATACGGCAGATGAAGCCTGCTCCTTTGATATCCATTACCGTATTATTCGCCGGTAATATCTCTGCCAGTATTATGACTGTAATTATGACTGTCATTCAAGCCAGGCTTTTAACATAATTGAGTCATAAGAAATTAGCATAAAGGCTAATTTGTTTGATTATGCGTGAATTTGGGGAATAATGGGGCTAAATGATGACGGCTGTGTGGCAGGTTAAAAATGAGCAGTGGGGAAATTGTTTAAGGAGCTCAACAGAAGTGCAGCGATGCAGCCGGTGATCATAATGTGTTCGTCATGCCTGCAGATCACCGCAGTCCTGCTGAAACCTCAGAAATCCAATTTTTGACATTCATGGTTTCACATCAGCTGAAGGATCACACGCTCCTCTCTAAATGCAGCTGCTGGTCATTTGAAAACCATCATATCAGCTGACATTTTGATGACAAGCACACATGTATGTTAACCACCTCTAAAAGACATGACGCTCAAAAACAAGATGGTTCTTCTCAAGGGGTTTATCGCTCAATCTGAATGTCACATCAGACATTTTGACATGTCGCAGTAGTAAAAGTTGTTAATAACATTAACGATGGCTCTGTTCTATTCAAGTGTCTCAGTAAGTCATGACAGTGTGCCAGTATACCAGGACCCTGAAACAGAACTCAATAATAATAATAATATATTAATATTATTATTAATATTAATATTATTATTTACGCCTGTGCTTTTTCTACTGTGGTATGTTAAAATATCTTCCATATTAGGATCAATGAATACACCCACACACTCTGTGGCCGTGGTTTGCTTGATTGACATCTCTCCAACTCTCCTGTTAGCTTTGTAAAAACTGTTAGGGGCAAAGCTTTGTTACACCTCTTAGCAATCAAAAGAGACTAATCTAATATCATTTCATTTTTAATTGGAATTTTAAGTCATATGGGCAAGTAATTTATTGATACCAGCATGAGTGTAGGGAGGTGAGCTAACCGTCCTACTACTGGCATCACTTGGTGAAACGGATTAAACAAACAAGATGTAACATTTTAATGAGCTTAAGAGGTGCTGGTAGGTGGATTTTGTTACCTTAGGACAGAGATCAGCTTGCTCTTTCATCTTGTTTCCAGTATTTATGCTAAGCTAAGCTAATCATTGCTTGATACTTAATGAACAGACATGAGAGTGGTATCAATCTTCTCATCTAACTCTCAGAAAGAAAACAAATAAGCTTATCTGATGGCTTCAGACAATATATTATATATTGAGTATATCATGTTTACTCTCAGTGAAATGCATCATTCTTTTAAATGGAACTATCCTAGAAGTCACATGCATCATTCAGTACACATTTCCCTAGAATTCATGGCAACAATGGAAGCTTTGGTATCTGCTAGTGAGTAATTAGCCAGCTAAAGCTAGCTTGAATAGCTGCTCTTAATGCAGATCCTACCCTTTTTTATTTTGTGATGTTTTCTGACAAGAAATGGGCCTTTTACTAAAGATTCATTGGATGGATGGTAACATCTCACTATTTCATTAAAAAACTCTCCCTGCTCTGTATTTCACACAGTGAGTATATTCATTCTGTCTGCAGTCAGCTTCTAATGGAGCATTAGTTTTCCAGCAAGTACTAATTTATTTGTTTGTACTGTTGTTATTGAGGAGAAAATGCTCTCTCTCTAATGTACATGGATATCGATAGTGTTCAGTAGTGTAAGTGTATAGATCAGTGACCCATGGCTGACTAGTATTTTGCTTTTGAAAACCATGGTTTTACACTAGGATCAAAGTTCAGCTACTGGAGGAAAGATGTAAGAAACCTCAAATTCAATTACTTTGGTTTGTGTGGATGTTTTACTGTTTTAATCGAGTGTTTAAGTGATCTCACAGGAGGTTACTGCTTCTTTATGTATGAGGTAGAGTGGACATGTTATGTTTTGCTTTGACAGCAATATTTTTTGGTAATGATAAAAAAACAAACATAACGAAAACTTTCACCTTGACATTTCCTAAATGCTTTAGCCCAACCCCAAAAAAACTGAATGCACACTTATGAAAATAAAAGTGTTATTGAGCGTTCCAATAACGGGAAGTCTTCTCTGTTGTAATATTTTAGATTAGTGGGCTTTCAACTTTGCGGCAGAAGTTTGCGGAGGCATTTTGTTGTTTCAGCATGACAGTGGCCCCCTGCCATTTTCTGGTGTGGAGGCACAGAGCCCTGACCTCACCCCCATCCAACACTCTTGGGATGAACTGACCGCCAGGTCTTATCAGCCAACATCAGTGTTGGACTTCACTAATGCTGTTGTATGGGAGCAAATCCCTGCACTTCGGTTCCAAATATGTTGTGGAAAGTCTTCCCATATAGCAGCAGATTAATGCACATGGTTTTGTGTTCAGGTGCCCACATAGTTTTGGCCACCAAGAGTAAACGCAACACCAAAAACACTTCTTTCTTCTCTAGTCTGAGGGTTTAGCTGTGGTGAAGCACCAGCGTCTCTCCCCTGAGTCTGTTTCTGACTTGCTGCAGGAGGCTTTGTGTCCTGCAACACACTGATA
Source organism: Nannoperca australis (assembly GCA_036023655.1). Classification (NCBI taxonomy): domain Eukaryota; kingdom Metazoa; phylum Chordata; class Actinopteri; order Centrarchiformes; family Percichthyidae; genus Nannoperca; species Nannoperca australis. Next base: position 2,987 of record JAVQJD010101890.1, read on the forward strand.
CTCGGAGTCAGTGAAGCGCACAAATCCAATTTGCTGTGTGGGAGCATTAGAGTATTAGACTTCTGTGTTAATTTCTTTCTGAAATGACTTCCAGTCTGTTCTGTGTTCACCCTGGGACAGAGAGAGAGGGGGTGGGAGAGCAGTTAAAAGAGGAAGGAGAAGGGGAAAAGACAGAGATGGGGAGATAACCAGAAAAAAACAAGAGATAAAAATAGGTGGAACTTGTGGGAGAGATGAGTAGAAGAACTCAAATCTCTGAGTAAGTAAACGCAATCATTCAATTCTAAATAATCAGTGAAAATATGACAGGAAGAGTGTTTGGAGAGCTGTAAGTTTGGTTTCAGATGTTGGGGAATAACAACACATTATGATGATATAAACATTAAACTGCATTTTTATATATTTGAAATGCAATGCAAATTGCTGTATTATAAATGCTTTATATTATAAAAACTTTAATTAAAATCACATTTTTTTTAGTTTATCTTTACTTCAAAAGGCACTGTCCTTTATCTTTGATTGTTGTTCATTTCCAACATCTTTTTAAAAGAATATTATAATTATACATTGTCACCTGTAAATCAAATTTTATTTTCTTCTGAAAGACATGGAGGTTGCATTGGGTTATTTCAGACCTGAGTAGTGTTTGCAGATCACTGTATAAGGACTCAACAAGCTCCACCAATTAAAGCAACAAGTCCTCCAACACATACAGTGTGAGCACGTAGGTAATACAGCCCACAGGAGCGTTTCCTCAGTTAGCGCCTCTGTCCAGGGCAGGAGATAGGACTGTTTGCCAATGACTCCCAAAACTACATACGTACCAGACCTTTGTCGTCATGGTAACAACAATAAACAACAACTCGCAAAGGTGGCAATATCTTATAAACCACCACCACCTCCACCCCGTGTCCCTGATATAAACTGAAACAGTGAAAATGTTTGTGTTGGGAATGAAGGGGGGGCTAATGTTTTATAATAAAGTGGGAATTACCTCATTGTTTGGAGACATTGGGAGCCGAAGTTAATATAAGAAGCAGCCTTGACAATAAGAGCGCCTGGTTCAATCCCCCTTTATTTTTACTTCTCAAATTTGTACTTGAAGGTTCTTGGACATGTGGACATGATGATGTAGGAGACCTTGGCTATGAGTGACCTTTAGACTATTTGCCATCATCAGATCCATTTGCTTGGTTTCCAGGCTTTCAGCCACATCTCATGGCCTTCCTGGAGACACTGTCTCCATACATGACCACCTGTTATCATGTGATGTTCATGTTGATTCTCTCGTAAACTTAGTAAATTGAAGCTTCTGTACAGTACTGTATACATCAATCAGTTAACAGCTCGATTATATGCTATAAAAAACATTGAGCTTTAGAACTTAAACCAGCAAAGATCAGAGTTAGGAGAACTTGTTGGCAGTGCCTCACTAGAATAGGTGTGTGTGTTTCCTTGAGTTATTTGGTTTTTGAACCAGAGTCATGAATGCTAACATGTTTTATTATTGTCTGAGAGGGTATCTATTTTCCTGGTGCTGAGAATCTGTTGAAAGAAAAACTGCTGGACGTCTGACAGAGCAAAGAAAAGGAAGAATCCTCAGCACTTAAGTCTGAGCTGTGTTTCTCAAGTCGAGCATAACGTGGCTGTAAGTCAGCAGAGTTTCATGGTGCTTTAAAGTCATTCATCTGTCTGTCCTCAGTTTAATGGACTGTATATGAACTCAAGTGCTTAAACATGTTAATGCCTTTTCAGTTTGTTGCCTCACTTCACTCTGAATGGCAGATCTGTCAGAGGGAAACGGGTGAATCCCAAACACAGTCCTCCGACCACACGCAGATCCTCTATTGACTCAGTAAACACTCACTGTGAGCTAAAAACATGCTTCCTCAGCCTCAGCCTCGTGTGGGTGGTCCGGTTGTCACAGATGCATGGAGCTTGGATGCATGGATGCAGGTTTGGCCGCTTCCTGCAGCAGCTGACATCAGCATCAAAACCCAAACAATTGTAGGGAAAGAAAAACTTCAATTCAGCTTTAGATGATGCAATGGCTCTGACCACTCCATGTCCAGAGGTGAAAACAATATCTTTTTGTACTCTTTTCCTTTAAAAAAAGGTATTTTCTGCATCTTATTAAGTGTGGTTGGAAGGTATGTTAACTGAATTGATTGCTGTAGAAACACTGTTGCTTGTTAACAGCTGGGAAACATCTGGGGAGAGGAGTAGTGGCAAATAAGGTGTAAAGGAGGAGGGGAATATCTTCTTATAAGGACAAGGAAGTAGTTTCCAAACATTTACTTAATATATTTTTCTGTCATGAACCCTAATTTGTTAAAAGGAAAACCTAAAGAGGCTCTCACTCTGATTTTACACAGTTTTACCACTCAGCCAGTGAAAACAGTTGGATGGTGTCTTCTGCAGCTCAGGAGGAGCACTGTTAAGTCTGAGAAAATAACCCAGATGATGTCATAGTGATGTCAACTTTTATACAGTTTACTGTGTTTCAACCTGGGGGCGTGATGTTTGAAAGATGTGTCTGTTTACCAGGCAGTGAAGTTCTAATGACAGGCCCTATTGAGTAGAATGATGGGAAATGTAGGATCCAATTTCCAAGTCAGGAAATGTCGGCCTCTTTTCAATCTTTCTCTTGCGAGTTCCCCAACTAATGGACATGCAACACAAAAAAGTACCCCTTTAATACAGTTATTGGATGTAAATGTTTATATGTGTGCAGCTGTATGTATATGTTTATGTCCCCATGGAATGGTTCCATGCCTATTTTTAAATCCTACATTTAGAAAATGATAAAGTAAAACTGAATTATTTTTAAAACATGGTCCCAAGATTAAGTTAACACAGATCAAATAAATCAAATATGCAAAAAAAAACTAAAAGATCTAAAAGAAAAATAAACGAAATCAAGACATTGTAACGTACCTTTCAGAGACGGAGGCCATTCAAAGTGCTTGACATAAGGAAAGAAAGGCATCAGAACAACATTCAAAATCACAAAGAGAAGAAAAAACTGTTCAAATGTAATAAAACCAAATAAAACAACTGATAAAAATACAGATATAGTCACAGTGCAGTAGCAGAGAAATTAGTTAATCAAAAGCACACTGGTTGTGTATCTATGACATTCTGTGGGTCTGTATGTCAGTCAGCATGCATGATTGGATATCAAACAAACCAAAAGAAACTGAATAGCGCAGAAACTTTGTGATGTTTATACAGCTAATATTTTGTATTAGTTTGTGCTCTGTGTTCACCTGAATACATTCATTGGATAATAAGCGTGCAGCTTCTTTATTTTCTCATCTAGATTTAATTTGCATGGTCATCCCGGTCACTTATTTTCAAAACCAGATTTTCTAATATCAGCAGTTGAATGAAGGATGTGCTGCGATTCAAGCGCGACTGTAAACCACTAGGTGGAGTTACTGCTCTGTGTTCATCAGGGTGAATGTAGGCCTGTGATGAACATTACAGCCTGTAGTACCACTGTTACACCACTGGACGGCACACCTGACCACACACACAGAGAAGACCCATCAATCCATTCATTAGACCAGTGGTTCTCAACCTGGGGATCACAAGGAGTCACAGGGGATTTTGGAGGCAGGACTTTTACTTTTTATGGAGTGTTTTTATATAGTTGTATTGGTACTTTTACTTAAATAAAGAAACTGAAAAGTGTTCTATTGTACATTTTATGTGTTGTTTTTTCTTTGGCATGTTTGCATGATGCACAAAGGGAACTTGGGACACATCTAAAGTAAACAGTATTCATAGATCCATACATTTTTATTAATTAGTTTTTAATTATTATTCTTGTTAGTTATAGTTTATACATTATACCTCAGCCAGGCCTGGACTAAGTATTTCAGTATAAAACTAAGCTTGTTATTATGAAATGCTATTTCCTCCTGCTTCTTTTCACAATTAAAAGTAATATTTATAAAATCCCAGCAGTTCTTATTTCACACCTGTCCTGTTACATCAGCCTGAAGGAGCCAACAGCTGATGCCATAAGTGCCCCTGCATTGTTTGCCCTGATTGAAAACTTGTGGAATGCCCCATTATGAAAAGGAGCAGACTTATTATGAAATAACTTCATAATATTGAAGAGATTTATTGTTTAGCCTTTTGAGATGCATCATCTTATTTTCAAGAGGCTTCTGACAACCGTTATGTTTGACCAGCGATACAGAGAAAGCATGCACAGAAACACAGAGGGTGGAAAAAAGGACAAATAGCAAACAAAAACAGATGACATCATTCTCAAGAGACAAGAGCAACTTATAGTCTTAAATCCAAAATGTTTTATGGATTTCTTGTGTAACAGTAAACAATATATTCAAATCAATTCTATTCAATTCAATTTTATTTATATAGCGCCATATCATAACAAAGTTATCTCAGGGCACTCAATCACCAACTTCCACAAACACAAAGACCCAACGTTCCCACCATGAGCAATATATATGGTTGTTGTGTCAAATATTTATAATTGTTTGTATACTTTATTAATATTAAGTAATGAAATGCTTGTGTATTTACTTTCATTCATTAATTAGTAGTTCTAGTTTAATCTTGTCTCTAGTCATGCAGTTTTATGTCTGTAGGTATGTATGGCTCTTGTGTAAGAAGGTGAAAAGGTCAGCTATATGGGGATACAGGCCCTTACAGGGAAGTGTCTTCTGCTCGACACAACTGTAACTTGAGGAGGTTGTTATGAGTTGAAAGTATCTTTAGGTCCAACGTATATAACATGTAAGACTGACCAGTGGAAAAGAGTGTCTTTGTTTCCAGAATACTATAAAAGCTGTATTCTTGAATATTCTCTTGAATGATGACTGATGATGGCTGATGACTGCTGTTGTACAATATATTTCTGTCAGCAACCTGTAAGTGTTTCTTGTGTTTTGTTCACGACACTGTAAAGATGGATTTATGTAAATTATTACAATGAATGCATTTAAAGAACGAAGATGAAGCAACTCAGTTTCCCTCTGATATTAAAGACAGAAAATGAAGTATAATGTCACAACGATGGGCATTAAAGGGACCTTTCAAAATAAACATTGGATAAACTACTGAACTTGGAATAAAAAATAGATTGCATTTGTTTTACCAATTTCATGGTTATATTATGAAATCATGGGGGACTATTTTCTCATACTGTTTATTTCATAAAGTCTTATTTGTTTTTTTATATTACCACTTTATGACTCTTCTAAGGTATATATAAGGTATATATATATATAAGGTATATGTTATAGTTTGTATATTGTATATATTAGTCCTATAACTTTTTTAACAAAAATTTTATTGTCACATTGTTTTTTCTTTCTTGTTTCTTGTCTCTAAACAACGTCTTATATTACTAGGGGGCGCTGTAACAGCACTGTCCTGTCAGACGGGCACTCTGTTTTCAGCATCACACTGCTTTACTGAGGGGACAGAAAACTGTGAAGTTGAGAGTCATTTGTGTCCTTTAGGTGGACCAAATAACACTGAAATACCTTTTGAAATAAGGCAGATGTATATGGAGAATGTCCATATGAAATTATATGTGCCGTGACAGTGAGTGGATTTCAGAATTCTTTGAAATGAAGCTGCAGTCTATATTTCTATTTTGAAATGAAAAACTTAGCTGTTAGTTTCATACTAATCTCGCTGGATGCATTGATTGTTTTTGTTTGGTATCTGAAGAGAAATCAGCTTAGCAAAAAGTCCTGAGTTAATTTAAAGTCCTCTTAAATTAAGATTGTTATTGTGAGAAACAGTCATTTAAAGATGAAAAGTGATGCCAAAAGTGATTCATGGAAATTTGCTTTGAAATAATGGACATATGACATTTTGGAGAACCAAATGTACAATAACCATTGTTCAAAATATCTGAACACATCCTCTTGATTTTCCCCAGCACTAATCAATCTGACATGCAGATCATCCTGGAGCGCTAAAACAACAAAGTGCCCTCCTACCTATCCAGCTAATTGAGACACTGTGTTAATGGCAACACCTCTACAGCCAATCAGAATCCAGAGCTGTGTTACTGGGTAGAGTTGGGTGCAAAGCGTGTGCTACTATTGGCTCTGGGTGGATTTTCTTTGAATGATTCCTGGACAGATGATGTGCCTGTCCATATGGCAGACCTCTGGGACTCTTTTGTTCTGTGACTGATGTGACTCACGTCAACTTTAAAGGCTTCCTCCTTCACTTAAAGACCCCCCGACCCACCCTCCTCCACTCCTGAGCTGCAGGATGAATGGGGGAGTCATCTCCACATTGATCTGGCAAAGTGTGCCTTTCGTTTTGTATACAGCCTCACTCCTCCTCCTCCTCCTCCTCGCCCCTGCAGCCCTGCAGCCTGCACACTCCCAGCTCCAGACTTTGTTTTTGGTGAAAGGGGCCGTCTCGAATGTCCCGTGCAGCCAACAGCAGCTGCTCCTGGACCTCGCCATTCTTCAGCACAAAAGAGGAGAGAGGGTCGGGGTCTCGGTGCACATTTGTGCAGGGCCCCTCCTGTCGTTTCTCTGCTCTTTGTGCCCATTGATGAGGGTGTAGAAGTGTCGGCTGTAGCTTTTGTCTCGAGTTTTGTTTTGGTGGGGGCGCCCAGTGGATGGGGGGCACACTATAAGTGCATTTAGCCACCTGATCTGCAACATACACATAAGCACGTTAGCAGGCAGATACAGACAAGTGTTTGTGTACTTCATTCTCAAGTCTGGTCTCTATTATGATTCTGCTTTCATTCCCATCATGCATGCACACAACTACTACAGAGCCTCCAAAGTCAAAGATTCTTTAAATCTTGTGTGGCATGTATTTGAAAGCTGCACAAAAGGCTTGTAAGTGTACCTTGCATCAGATTTTTCGTACTATTTCCTCTATGTACTATTTTTGTATTATTTCCAAAGGTGAACTTTCAGGATAAGATTCATATTCTGCCATATCTGCAATCTCAAACACTACACACACATGCACACACACACACACACACACACACACACACACACACACAGTGTGTCTGAATAAGGCCCTTGAGGGCCCCAGCACTGAATGGAGAAGCAGACCAGTGTTTTGGCAACAGCTGGCAGTGTGTGTGTGTGTGTGTGTGTGTGTGTGTGTGTGTGTGTGTCTGCCTGTCACACACACTTTGCGTTTACAAGCTGCAACCGTGGATGTAAACAGATAAAAATACTTTATCTTCATATTTATTTACAGTATTTAAAGATCAAATCTAACACAAACAAATGCACTTTCACTTCCAGCGAGCATCTAATTAGCTTGTAATAATGCAACTTGGTATATACAGAAAACAGCTGATGACTGAGGGAATGGGCGTGTTTGTTTGTGTGTGCAGATCTGACTGAATGTACACACACAGAGTTACACGTGTGTGTGTTTGTGTTTGTGTGTGTGTGTGTGTGTGTGTGTGTGTGTATGTGAGGGTGTGTGTGTGTGTGTGTGTGTGTGTGTGAGTGTGTGAGTGAGTGTGTGTGTGTGTGTGTGTGTGTGTGTGTGTGTGTGTGTGTGTGTGTGTGTGTGAGTGTGTGTGTGTGTGTGTGTGTGTGTGTGTGTGTGTGTGGTTTGACCCTGAGCTTGCTGTGACCTGCAGCAGGCATGTGGTAATGATGGAGAACAATATTAGCATAGTTAAAAAGTACATTAGCATAGCTAACAGACAGAGCAGACTTTACCCTCTGAAACTCTTCAGCTGTGGATAAATCTTTACAAGCTCACGCTGCTCCGACAAACGTTTTCCAAAATTGTAAATTATAGTGGAGTGCCCAAGAATGCAAAATGGAGAAAATGGAGTTAAAGTGTAAACATGGTATAGCTTTAATGAAGAGCGGAAATAAACTGATGCAAAATACTTTTTTCTGCAAAATACTAATATCTTTCTAAAGTTTACACACATTTAACATGAATTTGGTGAGGGCTCCTGGATGAACAACTTCTTTATGGTTTTAGCTACATAATGCTTTTGTTTGTTTTGACTTGCAGACAGTAACAGGATTTTGAGAATAATAATAATTTCCCGACTATGTCATCTTAGATCATTTGATCAAGTGTGCCACTAAAAATAAACAGATAAATGAATGAACAAAGAAAGAAATGCAGATATATAAAGATGAATTTGAGATTGATGAGCTGTGGACGGGATGCTCATGCCTGTCTTCTAGACAACTTGCTCAACCAAAACACCAACAAACAAAGAGCACAGAAAAAAAGACACACACACACACACACACTCGCGCATGCACACACACTAAGCCTGGAGCCCGTCAGTGCCATCTGCTGCAGCTCTCCAGTACACAGAAAAGGTTTTGGGGAGGAGGAGGAGGAGGCTTTTATGTTGAAAGGACACTTGAGAAGCAGCATGTGGCTGCAGCAGCGAAGCTCTTTATGATCAGGGTTGAGGCAGAGGGCAGCCGAGGTTGTTCAGGGAGTTCAGACAGACTGACTGAAATACATTTAAATGTATTTTTACATTTCTGTTTGTATACTAATAAAACATACAACATGTCCATTAGCGAGCTTCAGAGGTGTTGGCAGGCTTATTTTTGAAATGTGGACAGAGCCCCGATAGCTGTTTCCCCTTACTTCCATGTCTTTATGCTAAAGTAGGCTAACAAGGGCCTGACTCCCAGAAAGAAACAGCATGTCTCCCTTAGTGTTAAACTATTCCTCTACATGCACATTTTTACAGATTTGATTTGTTTATGTCTTTAAAAATCACACGTTAGGCTACTAGTGTACTGTGTTGGGACTGGAGACGTGTTTCTGCTGACTGTTGTTAGTCAGGATTTGGTCCTGAATGGATGAATGGCAGCAGGCTTGTGCCAGGCACACTGCCTCCTCCTCCTCCTCTCTCTCCTTTTCTCCTCGTCAATAATTTGGACAGCAGATGGAGTAAGCGCTGGGTTGGTTGCCGGGGAGATTTAAAGGGCTGATTGCGTTTTCAGCAGGTCCTTTTTTTCCCCTTTCTTCTTTGACATGGGGCGTGTGTGTGTTTGTGTAGATGCAAACACACGCAAATGCAGCGCGGTGAATGATGAAGCTGCTTCAGGTTTTACTCATATCTCGTATCTCATATCTGTACAGATTCAGCCTTACATTTTTTTATTTTGGGGAAACATTGCATTATATCAGGTTGTAATAAGCACTTCAATACAAAGAGAAGAAAAAATGTAGGTGCAGTGTGTGTGTGTGTGTGTGTGTGTGTGTGTGTCACAGTGGGGTGTGGAGGCTGCAGCAGCTGTTGACTCCACAATAGTTTGCAGTGACATGCAACATGCAGGTCAGATTGACTTTAGAGTTGGGATCCAAAGGCACAAAAGCCTCTTAAAGGTTCTGAATCACAAATGAGAGAAAGAAAAGAAAAGTGAACGTGTGCCAGGAGCAAAAGATCACCTTCATTAAGCCGCAGCTTCAGTTTGGTAGATTTTTCTTGACTTGACAGCAGCATCATGAAATAAAGCTACAACTTCTGTTAATGGTTAGAATTAAAGTTAGACATTTCACTGAGCCACACAAAGTCAGAAAACATCTAACCAACTTGACAGTCACAGTGATATTAACTCACTGACTTCTGACCAGGTACCAGCCTGACATTACCACTACAAAACAGTCTTATAAGAGCTGCTGCAGCTGTTTGACACATCATTTCACAACAAAGATTTTGCTCCTGTGTCTTCATGGTACATAAACAGCAGAATTAACATAATACTACAATTTAGCATTCACCCAGTCTGTGTGCATGCACATATTTGATTGGTCAAATAATTAACCTTTTTTCCCAAGTATATGCACTTTTGTGCACGAGTCTCTGAGCAGGTAACCCTGCTAAGTTAAGTTCTTGATATGAACGAGCAGCCTGCATTAAGCTAACGATGACCTGAACTGAACTGATGGCGTGGCATGCTGCCCCTTGAATCCTGTGATCATATATTAAAAAGAATACCTTTCACTCTCTTGCCAAGAGTCAGACTACGCTCACGTTTGTGCTGCAATGCAGACAAAGCTAGCAGGTGTTTAGCTCAAATTGTCGTTTTTACACTTCTGTACACTTCAGAGGTGCTGGTAGATTTGTTACCTTATGACAGAGCAAGCTAAGCTGTTTCCAGTCATAGTCCTAAGATAACGCCTGCTGCATATATGCACCTTTTTCCAAATGTCAGACTATTCCCTTGAACTCGGTGTTCTAAATGTAAAAAAACTGCACTGCATAATATTTGGCCTACATCTATTCAGACAGTGATCCTGTTGGACTGTTTATGAGAAAAAATAAGTTTCCAGTTTTTTAATGTTCAAATAAAAAAATGGAAGAACAATGAAGCCCAGTGTGTTGTCATTTAATCTAATCAGCTGAAAGAAGGGTTCATGTTGATGACTGATTGCAGGACAGAGCTGTCAGTCAGATCAGTCATCTGTTGTAAAGCCTTGATATGACATCTGTCCTAAAAGAAATGCCATATTGAGCCAAACAGAAGGGATAATTGTCGATCAAGGCCAGCTCCACCCCAACATCCAAACACATGGCTTACACATACATAAGCACATTTACTGAAAGGCATTTATAGTATTTTCTTAGTTCATGTTATTACAGGTATTCTAATTAAATTACATGTGTCACACACTGCGCAGTTTCTCATCTATTGCCTTCAACTGACAGCATGCACTGTACGAATTCTAAACTACGAATAAAAACTCATCACGGGCTTCCCATGTTTGTGCAAGACTTTACTGATGTTGTGAAGCATTGCACATTAATAGGGAGCAAATACTTCAGAGTATTCCAAATCAAAAGCCTATCCAGAGCTGAAGTGATGTGTGAAAGGGCACAGAGAAAGATATAAAAAAGACCTGATATGTTGGTTTTAAGTGGCAGACTGATTTCAGATGAGTTTAAAGTACAGCGTTTCAAAGAACTTCCCAAAAAGGGCTCAGAATGTCAAGATGTCAAACAAGACTGGAGCAGTTTTGCTAAACAAAAGGTCAACATGGGACTTAATTGTTTCTGCTTCAGACAACTTTAACCCCAGATGAAAAAGTCAAAGTACAGTCAGGAGGCAATATTAATTTCAAATATTTTATTTATATGCTTTTATCTCACACAAAAACACAGATATGCAGTGAACATGTTATTTCATTTGACATAAAAAAACTGAAGTGAAACCTTCAGGAAATACTACATTCTGAGTTGTAATTTTTTTTCTTTACATTTTTCAAATTTCAAGATTCAAGGTCAGATTTACACTCTTGTATTCATTTCTTTGTCAAACTTTCTTTGTCTTAATGTTAAATATCTAAAGTGAAACCTTTAGACAGTATTTTTTTAAGAATATTTTGTCATTGTTAAATTTCTAAAGTGAAACCTTTAGAGAATTAAGACAATTCTGGAAAGTGGGAAACATTTCTGCTGATTGCAACTGTTGTCATGTTGCTCAGCAAAGAGG
>JAVQJD010101891.1:0-18502 GCA_036023655.1 Nannoperca australis
TACATAAAGTGCATAGAATCATGGGCGAAAACAACAAGATGTCGTATCAAATAATATGAGTGCTGGTGATGAATCACAAGTGCTATAGGTAAGTACATCGCTGCCAGTGGCAAAATCAAAAAGATTTAGTCAGAACCAACTTAATTTTTGCTTGACTCATTAGTGAAACAGGTGGGGTATAATATACACCTTTAATATACAACTGTACCGTAGTTGTGTTATGATGCAGAATAAAGTGAACGTGTTGTTGGCGCCCTCTTTAGATAGATACATGTCTGCTAGTCCTCAAAACTGACAGCATGGTTTTTGTTGGATTCAGGTCAGCTGGGTTACTACTCTTTTGGACACAAGTTGGTTCTGACAGAAATGTGCGCCTGAGCTGCACTCAAATCATTTTCGTACAGTCCCTTACTGTTGCTTGCCTAAGCATCTACTGTATGTAAGTTCGCTATTGAAATTATATCGGAGGAAGATTACAGTGACATGCAATGTCTAACTTTGATTATCTGGCCTGGCACGAGTCTCTGACATGACTGCTAGGAAGATGTGCTACAAGATAAATCTAGTTTTATCCTATTTTGTATAGGATACATATATTCTAAAGTATTTGTGATACAATTGGCCTGTATATGTTCTTTGGTCTTTCTGTTTCGTGTTTCTTCTGTGTCCACCTTGAGCCATTCACTTATTGAGAGTGAGCGGCAGCGCTGGTAGGCTGGAGTGTGTTTAGGAGGCAGGGGACACTTTCTGCCTCCAACGCACAATTGGTGCAGTTGAAATAAAAGCTCCGTCACCCGACGAAGCCATTGGCTGGGAGGCTCTCGTGAACAGCGCTCCCACCGACTCTCCACACACACCAACATGTCGCAGTACACCCTGGGAGGTAGGACGCTCTAAGTGTTCTTAAGTGTGTTTGTGATTCTTACTTTTACGGGTTTTGTTTAGTCTGCAATCTCTGATCAGACCTTTGGTTCATTTGTAGCTTCATTGTATGTTTTGTATTAAATCACGATGCTGCTAATTTCTCATGTTACACTTAACTGACATATGAAGGAGAGCTGTAGTCGAAGGGGAGCAGATTGTATAAGGAGAAGGATTTTTATGCACCCAGACAACTGGTGCATAGACTGTGGAGAGATGCGGCCACTTAAAAAGTGTCGGTAATTCTGTCTGTTTTAGATAACTTTGTATGAATAAGGATCAATAGTTTGTCGACAAACAAAATAGATTATTTAAGCCCAGAGGTTAGAATAAGCTTCAAACTCTTGTCAGTGTAAAGTAATTGCACACCATTTCCCAAGATGTTATTGCCTGCATGATTAGGTGAAGTCTGCCAGCAGCCTAAGCACACCACAGTAATTCAGACACATGATTTAGGGATCTCTGCATACAATGCTGAATTGGCACATCTCAGGTGCAGTCTGAGTCATATTTTAGAGCCACTCCAGCAGCCTTTATTTTCTAACATCACTGCTGCAGTCAGCCCTTCTGTACTTTTCATCTCTTAATGGAGGCTGCCTGAGCCCGAGGAGCTGCCTGCTCCTGAACAGGCATCTGCACTGACAGTTAGCACTCACTTGCTTTGATAGTGATTGCATCTTTTCTAAGTATACAAGTATACACCTCATGCAGGGTGCTTTTACTGTCTGTTATGATGTGAGAAGGTATGTATGGTGCTTATTGGGACACACCCCTCATAACAGGTTAAAAGAGATGTGATCTATTATTTTTCAATGTTAATCTCTTGATAAAACTCATCTGTTTCTATCCAAGATGTGGTGCACTTACACTCAATACGTCTTCCTATATTTTAAGCAAATCCGTTAAAATAAAAATACAATACAATAGAACAATTTCTCAACATTAACAATAACATCCTGCTTTTCTCATCAAATGATTTCCATTCTCATTGCTGCTTATTTACCCAGCGATGGTCACCAGCTAAAAGCCCACAGCTTTCCAGCCGTGTTTTCACCACTATCCACCAGCGTGTCTGATGCATGAGTCATCCCCAATACAGCCTCATTATCTGACATTAAATGGACATCAGGGTTCAGCTTTAACGGCTTCAATCTCGGTGTGTTCAAACCCATGGAGCTTTATTTTGAAATTCTATTTAAGATTTTGTGGGGTTTTTTAAGTGTTAATTACAGTATTGTATCTGTATCTTTTTTTCATTTGATATAATGGTGCAGCCATAATGTTATCTGTGATTTGGGAAATAAAAAAACATATTAAATACGTAGAATAATGTCATTAATGTGTGTAATTTATTTTATTTTTTTATTTTTATTTTTCGGGCATATTGATAACATCATAGTTGTAATGGTTAAAATCGTAATGCAGACCATGAATGTGTAATCAGTAAGATGCTCAAACGATGAATACAAACGCACACACACACACACACACACAAACAATTTGATTGCCAGGAAAATTGACACCAACGCATTGCATGTGCCCTGCTCCTGCTTTGGATCAAAGCAGCAACTGTGACAATACCATTTATACAATTATGATTACTGAGACATTTCCTCTTTAATCTCATCAAGGACGCAGAGAGCAGACACAACAAGATAATGTTTAGAGTCACATGTCCTCAGATCTTTCATACTGAATTTGGCTTTATTGAAAATCTCCCTTTCAGGTTTTCACCTGATTGAATTTGTTGAGTTTGTGACAATTCTCTCTTCTTGTCTCATCTCTCTCTCTTCTCCGTTCTCTCTCTCTATTTATTTCTCCCATTGGCTTCCTTCCTTCTCACTCACAGACTCGCTCCATCTCACTTTCTCGTGCTCTTCATTAATCCCGCTAATGCAATATTGAACCTTGACCGCTCTGTTTCCTGTCCGTCTAGTTCACCTGCAGATCCTGCTGGCTGTGGGTCTGGCTGTGTTCTGTTACTGTCTGGTTCTCGGTTGCATTCTTTGCTGTCGCAGAAGGAAGAGCGTTTCATCTGAGGACAAGGAGGCAGTTTTCTCGCCTCCTCATCCTGCCGAGAGCGTGACTGTGACGTTGACTCCGTCGCCATGCACCCAGCCCGTCAAGCAGCAGTACGAGGAGCTGGATGGGGACGTGTTGGAATTCCCTTCCTCTAAGAGCAGCTCTTCTCCGTCTGAGGACGACCTCACCGTTCTGCCCTTTGACTCCAGTCCCACCAGATCAGCTGATCTGGTGCAGTCTCCTGGGTCTTCTTATCCGATGCGACGCCTCAGCACCCCGGCTGTTCCCTGCTCAGGCAATAAACGCCCAAGTCACGGCAGAGCCTCTCTGCCTTCCCTCACTAAGCTGAGCCTGGTGTCCAAGTCCCGTCGGGCGATGGGTCGGCGCAGCACTGTGAGTGGGGAAAGTTTTCTTTTCAGCGAGAGCAGTCAACTGACCGCCGGTGCCGCCAGAGCTCCCAGCCAGCAGGGGGAGCCCTGCCTGTCTCAGTATGGCTCTAACTCTCTCTCCATCCCGTCCAAGCCAAATCCTCTTTTGCACTTCTCCTTGCTCTTCTCCTCTGTCTGTGGCACCCTGGTGGTCAACATCCTGGGGCTCTCGGGGGCCAGCCGGAGGCGCAGCGGGGTGTTTGTCCGGGCCAGCCTTCCTCCCCTCTGTCCCTCCCCTCAGCAGATAGCGTCTCGGCGCCGCAGCCTCAGCCCAGACCTCCACAGCCAGAGCTTTGTTCTGCAGGTGGGCTCTGTGGAAGTGCTGCGCACCTGCACCTTGAGACTTGCCGTCTACAGCAGGGACTTCTCAGGCCTAAGAGAGGCTGTGCTTGGGGTGGTGGAGCTGCCCTGCGATCAGACGGATTGGGAGCCTGACACCACCTGCACCTACACCAGGCAGCTCAGCCCAACTAAAATCAAGCTAAAAAAGGTATATGGTAATTGGATAATTTAATGTATTTGCTGTATACATTACAATTAAGCCTTCAAGAGCAGAGTATAGAGTAAGAAAACACAAAAAAGTGCAGTGGAAAACAAAAGTCAAAACACTGCCAAGGACCTGGCTGTCAGAAACTGGACCTGAGCCCAAACTAAGTCTGCAGAGTCTAGTAAAAGTGCTCTTTAGACTGGTTTTTGTACGGCTTCAGATATAATGGTGAGCTTTAGAGGTGTTGGCAGACAGATTGTGATTTCAGGCAAAAGGCAGGCTGTTTCCCCCGGTGTCCAGTCTTCATGCTAAGCTAAGCTAAATGGCTGGTGACTGTAGATGCACATTGAACGGACGGACATGACAGTGGTATAGATCTTATCTTTCTTTGAAAAGAAGCAATCGCTAACATGATAAGACATCCAAGTAAGCAGAGCATTTGATTGGATGGCTCACGATGCAGCACATGTTTGTTATGTGGCCGTTTCTAAGGTCCTTTTGGGTCCTCTCAGATCCAGTCAAAATATTGCACAGCCCTTAGACCCTTGGCAATTCAGGTCTCAGCCTAACAGAGTGGAAGTGGACTAGAACGTGTGGGTGGGTTAGATCGGGGACGGGTTATAACTCCTTTTGAGCACTTTTGAACTGCTCTCCCCGATCTTAGTGTTAGCACTACGTTATTTCTCTCAAACATCTTTTAAGCCAAGTCTGCATTTTCAGTTGATTTAACAGATAAGGAAACTACGCACGCAGGACCACAGTATAAATAGCACATATCATGTTTTATCCATGATGGAATGTAGCATCTAATCAGTTCTCCCATTAGCCAATTTTCCACTGTTGTTAGTCATGGTGACATTGTTGTAAGTGACTGCAGAGCAAACAAGCAGAGTGCAGCAAATTGGCAGCGCGCCCACGCGGTGCCCTTTGCGGCTCTGATGAAACACTGCAAGAGGACATTAATAACAGGCTTTTGAAAGGGGGGAGGGGGGTCCTGATGTTTCAGTGGACGTTACCCAGATTTTTCGCCAAAGAGATGTGAGACTGTGCTCTTGGTGGGGCGGCCAGTATCATTTCTCGCATTTTACAGTTAAGTGAAAATCAGAGTCAGGTGTACTCACCTCTGTCCCTCCTTTCATGTCCATGTGTGGCTCATCCACTCACCATCACCTTCCTCTTCCTCAGTGGCAGCAGCTGCTAGGTGTGAATGTGTGCGACTACGTGATTGTGGAGCAGGAGGTTGCTCCACAATCCGGATAATTCTTCAATGGGTGTGTATACGGAGGCTGTGCAGTAGTGACTCAATCTTTTAATGCATGCACTTACAGAATTTATTGTAAGACAGAAGGTTTTGTAATCGGTGTAATGAGACCAGCCGGAGTATCTATGATTATTCATCTGCATTACATTACTTGCTTTGACGTTTCATGGGAATCGGGCGCATGAGGTGGCAGCAATTTGAGGAGAGTGCATTTTATCACAGGAGCCTGATGACGACGGGGCTGCTGTTGATTCTCAGGATGATCAGCATTAAGTTCTTGAGCATGCAGGCCTTTTATTTTATTACAGTCATACATCGTTCCCAGCATTTGTATTGTTTGCCAATGAGAATTTGAATAAGAACAACATTAGGAATGCATATACTGCAGGAATGAGAAATCTTTAACGGAGGATATATAGGCTACAGTAAAACCAAGATATTATCACCATATTTTGTCCATAACAAACATTTGTATGAACTTTACAGAGCATCATGGGGATCCCACCAGAACCTGTCTGCCAAATGTTTGCGTGTCATTTTTTTGGTCTCTGAGCTCTAATGGAGATAATGTTCTGGGTCTCTTTGGCCTGCTAGATGTTCGCTCGATGGGTCGCTCATTTACTCCACATCATTTTGTGCTGGGCTTAAGAGTCATATTGGCTTATTTCAGCTTGTGGGCTGAAAGCAGGTGCCCATGGTTTATAACCAGCACTGCTTTGGTTTGTTTGACAAAGCGAAAAGAGCGACAAACAAGGCTGCTGGGTTGGAGTTTGATACTCGACATTACTGGCAATCATTTCACGTTACAGGGAGTCCCCCACCAAGGTGCAGGACATCTGCAAACCAAACTCAACCCTGATGCACAAGTTTGAGACACTAACAGTCTCAAAAATAAGAAAAATTACATAAACAATTACATTATCTAATTTTTGGGGCAGAGGATGAGAACTAGTTACTGTAGGTATTTTAAAAATAAAGGTACATTTTGAGGATAAGGAGGGTTCAATGGTAAAACTTAAACTGAATTATTTAAAAACTTACAGTGTTAGAAGAAGAAAAATACAAGTGAAGAGGGATGCAACACCGTTTTTACTTGTAAACACTACAACTGTGGGTAGATTCTGAACGAATGAGTTGTTATTTGTGATTTATGAGGAGCAATGCATTTCTTACACAAGTATGACATCTCTTGTCTTTGCAATGAATGCATTTTGATTCATATCAAATCACCATTTATTGTAGCTCATAGGCTTTTTCAAATAGTCAATATGAAGACGGTGTGGTGTATCAAAAGTAAAATGCTTGGAGTCAGATGTATTCATCCTGAGTCTCTCAGAACATTCTGGTTTGCAGTATGTGAGGGGACAGCCTCCACAGGACTGGACTGAACGTTTCACCTTTAGGAAGCTGCCTCTAAACAGCGAATAAAGTGGCCAGCATCAGCTGGAACCTGAAGTTCGATGAACGGTTGAAAAACCTTCCATCCCTGAGAAACAAATCTCTCGCTACAGCTTTAAGGTTTGTTTGCAGAATAACGTCTCTGCTTTCAAAAGGCAGTGTAAGTGCGAGGGACAGTCTCTGAGCTGACGTGCTAGTGTCAAACAGAAGCAGTGAACCGAAACTCACTTGTTGGATGAAATCGCCTTCACACTCCGCTGCACGGCCTTAGCGAGCCGCTGGCGGCTAACAGTCCGCCGACTGACAGCAGACTGTGACTCACCGGGGCCCCAAACAATGCAAGCTAATGAGATCTGACAGGAAATCAGATGGAAATTACCATCATACTTACACATTAGATATTACTTTTATCCACAGTGCCTAGTGCATGAACATGTATTATTGTATGTATGGGTGGTTAAATTGGCAACAATTGCTTAACCCCCAACAGGCACATATTTACATACTTAAATTGATTGATTGAACTTCAAGTGATTGAAAATGTGATCAAGATACAGCCCAGCTGAGCTCCTCTAAATGCCTCATGAATTATATTTTGAATAGATCCTTCAGATTGGAACTCTTAACTTTTGAATTGACTCTGACAGGCAGTGATTCACAGCATATCCCTCTAAAGGGGGGGCTGAAACATTGATTCTGACAGTATCAAGCTCATGTTTGACTATGACAACATGTTTGGGAGCATGGGTTTTAAGTGCTTTACAGCTGAAATATGCACTATTCTCTTGGTTTCTTTCCTTGGTTTCATTTCATTCCCAGCCTCCCAAATGAGGAAGTGAACATCTGCTGAGTGAAAGAAGACATCCCCCTCTCTCACATGTTTTTCTTTTTCTCTTGGTTTTCCCCTCCTTCTCACCCTTTAAGAGTGTGAGCTCTCAGGAAACACTGGGTCACAGGAAGAGCTTGGTGTGTGTGCCGCGGGCTTTGGGCCAGCTGTTCATCCTGCTGCAGTACCAGACGCTGGCCCAGCGCATCAAGGTGATGGTCCGAAAGGCTGAGAACCTGGCCAAGCTCACACGGATCCCTGGAGCTCCAGGTAAAAACCAAAAAATTGTGTGAGTGTTTTCTGATCTGGTGCAACCAACAGCAGGATTACACGCCCAACCTTTGAAAACAAGCCAAAAGGACCCATGAGCCACATCTGTGGTTAAGGTCTGGTTAAGGATAAGGTTAGGGAAAGATAACAGTGTCACAATACTGCTTCACAAGATGGTCTGGAAAGTGTGAGCGACACGTTGGCAATCTTTAGATACAGTCTATGGTTTGGGATAAGTTCACTCAGTTGCAGATGGAACTGCAGAGGCAAGTGATGGGGATCTGTGCGTTCATCACTACGACAACTCTTATAAATGGACATGTGAACCATGGTCAATATAAAAATACTGTGTATAGCCACTTTTAGAAGTGACTCAGTATTTTATGGTAAACGACTTTCAATTCTTAGATTTGAAATGTATTTTTGTTCATCAAATTCATTTGAACTCCTTATTAGTTTTTGGCTTTTTCAAACATTTGCATACAACTTTAAACCCTAAGTTCCAGCCTTTCAACTCAAATACGACTCACTATGTGCCGCACCAACAATTCCTAAACTTGGTGAAAATGTTAAAAGAATACAGAATACTCTTTATGATCAACCAATGACAGCCAGTAGAAAGTGTATCAGCATCCACAAACCTCCACAAGCGTTTTGATATTACTTTGCACTTATAAATATTGTTAATGTGCTCACACTATAAGCTGCTAAAGTTGCAGCCACTGTCTGTATTCTCCTCTGTTGCCTCAGCCACAGTCAGACATACCCCTGATTGGCTTGTAGCATAATCAGATTAGGAACCGATCAGCCCGGTGTCATTTCCCCTCCTGTCTGTATCATATCTCGCTGCATCTGAATTACAGCTCTGCTTTGATGATGCTTGTGAGGAGAGGAGGGAGCAGGAGATTTTCTAAGAGGATCGTTTGGTTTTTCCCCAATTAAACTAGACAGTTTGAGACTACCTGGTCAGTTATGTGTTCTTTGTGACTTTCAGGATCACATTGTTCCTGAAATCTATCAGAATACACGCTCTTTCCACATGCACGATTCTTGTCTGACAGTGATGCATTGCTTTTTTTATTTTACTTAATCCAATTAGCATGCTACAATGGATTTACATTTTGCAAGTGATGCTGCAGATATGGGTTATGAGGATGTGGATAAACGCGTGCAGACTGTTTTATGTGCAGATAAAAGAACACAAGACAAACATGAAAGAAACACCTAAATGTGACATAAAAAGAAAGGTAAGAGTGGGTGTCATTTTTTCCCAAACAGACCACTACGTTGTCATCAACTTGCGACAAGATGGGAAAGTAATTGCTACCAAGGAGACCAAAGGGACCGGCGGTCCAAACCCCGTCTGGAACGCTCCATTCCTGTTTGACATGCCCTCTGGTGACATCTCTCAGCTACCGCTGGTCCTTGAGTTTATAGTCATGCAGGTAGGTCCCTTAAGTCCCTTATATACATCATAAACTGAACAGCAACATGCAGTTTGATGTTACTGGTAACTGAATATCTTTATTTCCTGTGTGGTTTTCAATTCAGTGTAATTCTGTGTATCTACAGGGGCGTCTCTACACTAAGAGCAGTGTTCTGGGTCGCGTGTTGATTGGCAGCGATGCCTCAGAGGCGGGACAGGGACACTGGAAGGAGATGTGCAGTCGGGGTCAAACGGAGACGGCCCGCTGGCACACCATCCACTCAGACTGACTGACTGAGCTGCTGTTCCTCCTCCGCCCACGGGGGCGAAACACAGAGAGGTGGAGTTATACATAAATAACAAGCCGCTCTCACTTTGAAAGTATTTATTTTTAGTCTTTTTATTTTTAGGTGTGTTGTGGATTTTTGGTAGCTATGGCAGCTTTGATCATTTTCCATGTCATTTATCAACAGGTCGTTTTCACGAATGAAATAATTAGTAATGCTGTTGTAGGGAGAGACAAATATCAGACAACGTTTCCAGATGGTCCATGAGTAACTAGAGGTTTAGTGGGAGACGCGCTTGGTCACTGTATGGAGGAGGGGTGTGTCGCAGCTTTCTTCATGTCAACAGTATTCTGCATCCTGACGTCGCCGTGACTCCTTAAAACTGTAGTCTGTATAACTGTCATCATACTGGTTGTGTGTAACTTGTGCTGATGTTGTGGTACTGTTTGTATTGTGCTCAGAGGCTACACATTTTAATGTTGACTAGAACTTGTTGGACTTTCAAAAACTTTGAAAGTTACGGAGCATATGCGCCGCCACCCTGCTCATGGTTTGCTGTGGTGTGTTAATGTGCCAGTATTTGTCCACTTTCTGTAAACACCTCCTCTTGCTGATATGTACGAGGCCGTTGCAGTGGCCTCGCTTCGTGTGGCATGCCTGCTGAAGTATTGTTTTATTTTGTTCAGTACCCAAGAGGATTTGAGAGTTTTGTTCTCTTTTCATCCGCAGGAAGCTACAATAAACGTGTTGGGGCTTGATGGTTCACAGACACCACAGCTATGAAGTTATTAAAAGATACTCACCTGGTTTTACTGTGTAATGTTTAGTCATCTGCATTTGGCTCTTTAATGTTCAGTAAATGCATAATAAAATATTTCTATAATAATTACAACTTTATTCAACAATAATGCAAAACAGGTGAATACGAGAATAAAGAACCACTTTACATTTTGTCTCTGTTCAACATCAGGTCTTTGATTGCCAAATGATTGTGACCAAGCAGCAGCGTTACCAAATAACATTACTGGACACCGTCTGAAGCAGTGTTTTGATTTTTGATTCATGAGGTCAACACTAATGGACCCCAACGAAGAATAATAACTTGATTGCATGATGACAAAATAGAAATGGAAAGCAAACAGACTTGCATGGAATAAATATATATATATATATATATATATATATACCAAAACTAATGAATTGACATCAAACCAAATGTTACTCAGTGGGAATCAGAATATTACCCGTTTCCCTCTTTTCAGCCATGAGACACTCATTAATGTCACACTTTAATTTTAGGGATTAGACATCTCTTACTGTCAGCGTGAAACAACAAGAGTTTAAATGTCAACGCCACAGTGTCCAGACTAAAGATGGGACTTTGTTAACACGTTCATTTCAATATCTGAAAAGTGTTTCTGTGTGCTCTGACAACAGGAAGGGGGATTCAAGTTCATAACAATTGTTTTGGCTTCTAGAAAAGCATTGTTGTGTTGTATTTGTATTGACCGTGTTGATGCCTGCTGGTGCCATGTACTGTATTGTCTCATACATGGATATATTATACAAAGAGCTTTTGCCAAATACATGTGGTTATTTTTGAGTTCAGGAGATGCTCCACAGACTCTAAGCTTGAAGAGCAAACGGTGAAACCTGTTCTGGATGGTACATTAAAGGATGGTAAAATCAGAATCATTGTTTGTATTTAGAGTTTTTGATAGTTCAACTTGCCAGCACTGTTTGGCAACCAGAGAAACCACACAAGGGCAACAATACAGGAGCATTCAGCATTTAAGTTCTCTGAATCCTTTTTACCGACAGAGAGCAAATAGTTTAATATAACGGTCTTGGAGCAGCATAAGCTTCAAAGTATGATTACTACCGACTCTGGGATAATAAACAGCGTTAATGATATTAACTTGCTGTATCAGTCTTGCCATATTGTTAACCATTTCCACTATTTTAAAGTGCAATCCACTCTTTCTAGCTGTGTGATGAGATTAAACTACTGTTAGTGGCTTGCAGCAGCCTGTGGTGTATAGCACAGTGGGTTAGTTGCATAGGAGGTAGCAAAATACAGAACGTGCTAACATGCTCACCATTACAATGTGAACACGGTGATGTTCAGCAGGTATAATGTTCAGTTAGCGTGTTAGAATGTTAACATTTGCTAAGGAGCACTAAACACAACATGGGAATTAGTTTGGCAGGTATTTGGTCATAAAACATACAGCCATAAATGTCAACCTCATGGTGGCACTAGAGGAAAAGCCAGGGGATCAACAAAGTCATGAGGATTCATCCTCTGGTTAACATGAATGTCTGTAGGCCTATAAACTCTAATAGCAAAACATGAGATCTGAAGCTGCACAGCTGACTGTAATGATGATGTCACTAAGAGACTAAATGCTGGAGCCGCTCCAGAGACAGTGAGTAGCTATGACAGCCATCATGGTGATTTTAAAGCTATATGGGGACATTTTAACTGAAAGCCCTGCACTCAGTAAAAAAAAACTCAAATTCAGGCCATTTTTTATGCAGAATTTCCTTTCAGTTTCCTATTCATATTCCTGACACACACATGCAAACCTTTCTTCTGGCCTTTCCAGGTGGATTTGTCACATTCAAATCATCTGGTCCTGACAGAGATGTTGTGGCAAATGTATGCTTCATGACGCAAATCTTTTAGTCAGTCTTCTGTTCACAGTGGCTGACATCCCTCACGATAGTTACAAATATCCATAAAATGAGCAATCCAAAGGTGATGTAATCGAACTCCCTGGTGATCTGATGTGACATAAGATCACCAAACAAATGTCTTTACTGTCACATGCACACACATAGTAACAGTACACACGAATGCACACACCCACATAAAAAGTCACGTCTCGGGTCCTTGTGAGTCAGAAAACAATCACAATGTGTAAAATGTGGAAGTTTGTATCTCGTGGGCCCAGCTGGATGGAAAACACATTCTGGTATGTAATTACACTCACATGAAGTCATCCTTTCAGCTGTTCTCCTTCCCTCTTCATGGATTCTTTCTTTGCTCTGCATTTTGCACCTCCTACAGGCTTGAATCGTCACTGCTGTCCATGAAGTGAGCTCCAGAAAAGCTCCAGATGTGCTTGAGGGTCCAGAATAAAGTAAAAAATAGTTTCACTTGACTGTTGTTTTATTCAGTGTATTTATTTGTGGTTGTCTTTTAGCTAAAGTATAAGCTTAATAAATGCGGGCAGTAAAATAAATATATAATCGCTTTGTATAGGATACATGGGATTAGCTATAATTTCACAATACTGACTGAATTTAAGTGAATTTTAGCAAATATTTTTGCAAGAGGCTTCTGTTGTGCTTGGGAATAAATCCTTCAAACATGAAAGCACAAAATACTCCACATCCTGTTTAGTGTAAAGAATATAAAATAAGATTCCTGGCACGAGGCTGTAAAGCATTTGATACAGACATGCTTCATTCTTCATTCCTCTGATCTGCCCTCCTCTCTCGGGGGAGGCTAAGTAGATGAGATTTTGTTCATCTCTCCGCAGTGTAATCTTCTCTCGGCGCGGGCCTGAAGTGACTCTGCCGCTGTTACAATGACGCATCAAAGCGGCTGAGATTCCCTGAATCAGATGCTGAGACACAGAACAGCATCAAATATCAAACTCGTGAAAGAGACGAGAAAAAAGGGAAGAGACGACCTTACAGAAACAAAAGGAACCAAAAACAAACACATTGCACTGCATGTGTAATTTTCAATTTTGCACAATAATGGAGAAGAATACAGGAGGATTTTCTTGTACCACTGTGTAATAAATCACCCTTTATAAGGTTGTAACTAACGGCTTTATTAAGAGTTAATGAATAGTTTACTGTTACTTTATAGATCAGCAATAAGCAATTATATAGGAGATAAAGGTTTATCCTCCGCCAGCAGGTTTCTTTGTCTTGTTAGCTCCAATGGACCATTTCACCTCTGATCTTTATTATTTTATACATTTAGTTACATGGTTAAAATATTATGAATATTATTTTGTATCGAATGACTTAGTATCTTTTGTTGATGGCCTATTATAACTTAAACTTTTCTATTAATGACTTTTATAACATATGTGACTAGAGTAATAACGTTTTTTATGATTTGACTTTAATAACTCACCTGTAAGAGTTTTTTTTCACAACCTGGAAACCCAAAAGTTGATAATAATCTAATGAATAAGCATTATTAAATGATTAATTAACCATTATTAACGCCATTAGTTGCAATTAATGAATAATAAAGTGTGAAAGTGGAACCAATTTTCGCTGTTTAATCGAGGTGCTCATTGTTGTTTCACATGTTATACTTTGTTTAACAAGACTGAATGAGTTACAGAGAAAACCGAGGCCAAAGCAGTGATTCAGTGAATCACAACAGGAAGTTTCATGTTTCCTCCTGTGAGAAATCATTTCTGTAAAATAAAACTTCCTGGAGTTTGAGTGGACTGGACACATTCAAAGACAGAAGAATAAAACTAGCGCTATCCCGATCCACTCCAGTAAGCAGCGGTCCCTGACTCAAAGTCCCTGAGCGACCCTCCACTGGTCAGACTGTCAGCTGTGTTTTTGCGCTATTGATCCGCACGTGCCAGCTTGTCTACCTGTCCCTTCGCCTCTTTGACTGCCCTCTGGGTAGAAATGAGTAATACTTCCCCTCTGAAAGAGTGTACAGATCACACTGACAACGCTTTATTCATTTGTGTGGGGGTACAGACATCCATGATGGGTGTGGGAAGATATCATGTGTGGTTTATAAGCTTTATCATATCACAGTTAACCATTAAATCTGGCTAATGGTGTGAGGAACTAATGAACTCCAGAGCGGCGAGCTCTAACATCACACACACTACACTGCACTGCAGGATGCATCCGTGACTCACTCCTTTAGTCTCGCGCTGCCTCGGTTGCCTTCACTAGACCCACGGTCTGACATTTACTGCCTGTCACTGTGCACCTGCTTTCATCTGAAGAGACAGCGGGGCCTTTCTCTCCGGGGGTAGAGGGGACGCGTCCTCTACACCGCTAGATTGGACGCTGAGGCGTGCCACCTACATGCTCCAACCAAATGTTTTTCGGTGCTGCCAGGACAAAAAGATTAAAAACTTCCCACACACTTCCTCATAGCTTGTATTCACTACTGATTTTCGTCATACTGTCAGCGAGGTCTAACGATAAAACGAAGCAAGAGGAAAGAGGCCAGTTTTTTTGGACAATAAGTAAACCTTACAATGTTGCCTCATTATGAAATCAAGCGCCGTGGCTTTAATGTTGGTCAGTCGGACCACAACTTTGATCCAGTCTGAAATATCTCAACAAATACTTGATGGATTGCCATGAATGTCACGCTCCCCACAGGATGATCCCTAATGACTTTGGTGATCCCGACTTTTCATCCAGTGTCATCATCAGGTCAAAGTTTTAACGTGTTCAATAATTTGGTTTATGACCAAATACCACTGTAGATGACCCCTATGAACAGCGTGGTTCACGTGTATTTGGCTTGCTAACTTCCTGGAGCTAACAAAGTTTCATGTATTGTTTTGCCTTCTGTTTGTTAAATTTCTGTTTAAATCTGTTGGTCTGTGAACTGCACACAGATAAACTTCCCAAACTTTAAAAAAAATCACATTAGTTTGTTTATATAAGACAGTTCAAGGTGGCTGGATGGTCTCTGAGTTCTGGCTAGAGATCATTTAAAAGTGTATTTCTGACATTTAAAGGCTATCTATCAAAAATATATATTTTACATACATTACATCAAAAATGTGAAGTTTATAAGAATATAAGAAGAGTAAGTGGGTATTAGATTTTTGAGCATTTAAAGAAAAACATTAATAAACAAAAGCTGCCTTTTTTTAATGTACAGTATTTTAAGTTCTTTATTATGATGATTTGACATTTTATTTCTTGGCAAAATGTGAGAACTCTGAAACTCTGACAATGATTCCTAATTAAACTGCTTGAATGTTGCCCTCTTGTGGATCTCTGAGGTAAAAGCATCTGAAACTATAACTGAACTAATCTAAACCTGGAAAACATCACTTTGCTGTTGACACACACACACAAATGCACACACACACACACACACACAGACACACACACAAATGCACACACACTCACACACACACACACAAATGCACACACAATGACTAGATGGCCATACTTGAGTTACAATTTGTCAAAACAAGCCCAACCCGCCTCACTGCTCTTTGAAAGCAAAATCTTACACATGATTTTACAAAAATCTCTCGTGTGTGTGAATGCATGCATGTGGATGTTACGTGCAAGACAATGTGTGTGCATGGACCTGCATGTGTGTGTGAGTACAGTGATTCAACTGTCAGCCCTCACATCTGGAGCCCACTGCAGACCTGGTGCAGGATCAGAGGACCACAGTGGAGATCAGATCTGTCTCTTGGCCTTTATTAGTGCTTTCCGTGACCATGATTAATGAACGCTCCGTCACGATTCGACCAGCTTTCACGCCCCCTTATGCCAGCTCAGAACTTTAACCCCTTCAGCTCAGGTTGCTTATGGCCCCCGAAATCACAGCACGGTCAGAGGTCCCGAGTCTGTCGGCTCCGGATCAAATGCCTGCTGGATCGGAGAAGACAGGGACGCCGTTCAGGTTGCTGGGAGTGTGTAAGGGAGAGACAGACTGACAAAACATGTTAACTCTCCTGCAGACATGTTTTCAAAGGCCGACTCAACCATCCAGTGTGGACGAAATATTCAAATGTTTAATACTTGACTTAGAAGAAATCTGCAACATCCTCCCCACTCGTATCTCACAATAACATGACAGTATTGGATTGGTACACTTTGTTTAAACATTAATATCTGAAAGTGATAAAAACTTTGAGATGGTGTTTTTTAATTTAAACCTTAGCCACCCCATTGCACAATAGTGGAATTATCTATTAATGCAAACAAAACAAAATGTTGCCTCTTCTTTATTTAGCATAACCCTGTTTTTTTTAACCAAAAGCTACTAATTAAATGGTTAGCACTGTGACTGCAGTTTTTGCCCCATCCCTGATAATAGAAAATAAAAATAAATAAGATAACCCTGTAACTTGTAGAATTAAATATAAATCTGCGATGAGGAAAAGTGAAATCCTACCTTGTTCTCCCAAAAGAGTTAGACAGCATTCTATATAAAAATACTGGTATTCAGCTTTCACTTTATATGTCAACACTGTTGCCTTTAGATCGAGGTGATGATAACTGATGAAAGAAACCAGAGTCCAAGAGTCAGAATGGAAATGCAATAGGTTTTTACACTGCATATTCATCCACACATCTCCATCACAACAAACTGTCCCTGCTGTGCATTCAGTGGGACAGCATGGTGCACGACTGCAGCTGCAGGGGAAGCTAGGCGAGAGCTACAATGAAGATGTGTTAAAGACTGCGAGGCCCAAATATTCCAGTGCAGCTGGACTCAGTGTGCCTCTCTCTTCTCCGTGTAAACAACAGGCCAGGCAACGTTAAGCAAAAACACATGAGACTCGTGTCAGCTCAAACTATCTCCATTGTTGTGTTCGCTGACAGGCCCTTCTGCACGAAACACATTTTTGAACTTTTTTGAGGATGCTGTAAAAGGGTACTATTAGCGGTGTTTCAACCCTGGAGAATTTCAATGACCACATTTCATCGGCCAGAGCCTCATTTTCTAGATTCTTTCTTATAAAAGAAAAAAAGAACAGAAAAACTGAGACTGAGACCACATTTGATCCAGATTAGTATTATTATTTAAACATTATGGAGTCAGTTTGATGTCAAAACTAGCAACAGTCAATTATTTTTCTTGGATGTTCATTAAAGGAACATACACTCGTGTTTTCTCATTTGATATATAGAAGAAAAGCACCATAACTGCACAGCTTTCACATTACTTCTCAGTTTTTCACAACTAGCAGTTTGCATAGTTTAGCAAGTCAAAATGCAAAGACAGAGCTTTTAATGGAGCGTTATGATATTGTGGTGCTACTTTTATTTACATAAGGCCTCATCACTGCACCATAGAATTGTACAACACCCACAAAGCACTTCCATTACACCAAATTGGGATGAAAAACCTTGCTCCAGGCTAACATGGCAGCACATTATATGAATCCATTAACTCACTTACTTTTATTTGTCCATTCAAATGATTACTATCTGGTGTTGGCCTTCAGATTACAAGCCCACTCTTAACGAGATAACATTTCATCTTGTGGAGAAAAGAGAACATTGAGCTTTCTAAATGCCACACTAAATACAATCTACTAACTAAATAGATATAAATAACTTAATTAAATTAAAAATATAAATTTTCTAGGGAGCATCAGATCCTGGCATTTGTGATGAAGTAAAGTAATGTACCTGCAATTATTCCCATAATATGTCTATGCTCTATTAACTGTGAAATAAAAGAAAATAAAAGGCACAGGAGAACGATAACACAATAACAAAGGATTGATCAATGTCGGTACACCTGTTCTGTATCTCTACTTTTTTTAATCACTGCAGTATGAGCCACGGTTTCTCCTCCACCAAGCTGCTGTCCTCAGCCCTAACTTGCTCCATGTACTACACACCACTCCCAGCCTGCAGACTCTGGCGACTCTGCGTCACCTCGGCTCTGTTCGCCTGCCAGGGGAAATAAATAAAGAGGAATAAACCAATAATGGAAGTCAGATGATTATATGACATTGATGTTACAGGAAACATTTCAGTCTCAGCATGTGATGCACAGAAGGTCAGCTCTAAGAGTTTCCAAAGAGTTGTATTGATTTGTAAAGAGACAGAGAAAACAAAGAATTACATAGTATTTGATATCTGCAATAAGTTCTTAATTAGGAGTCTCCCAATGATGTATGGCGGAGAGAGGCCAAAGGATGAATAGCTGAATTTTAATTGTTCTGGCTAAATCAGGCACTTAGTGCGACAGACTTTGAGTCTATTGTCATGACTGTGTTCCCATAGATCCTATTAACCCCTTTGTTCTCTATGAATCCCTTTCTTGCCTCTGCTCTATATCACAGTGGGAGGTGAATGTCAGACTGCACAGGGAAGCAGACCACACAGATGTGCCTATTCATTCACAGACACACACACACACACACACACACACACACACACACACACACACA
>JAVQJD010101896.1:0-22335 GCA_036023655.1 Nannoperca australis
TGGTGGTGGTTCCATCATGCTGTGGGGCTGTGTGGCCAGTGCAGGTACTGGCAATCTCGTTAAAGTTGAAGGTCGCATGGATTCCAGTCAGTATCAGCAGATTCTTGCGAACAATGTTCAAAAATCAGTGACAAAGTTGAAGTTGCGCCGGGGCTGGATACTTCAACAAGACAACGACCCTAAACACTGCTCAAATTCTATTAAGGCATTCATGCAGAGAAACAGGTACAACGTTCTGGAATGGCCATCTCAGTCCCCAGACCTGAATATTATTGAAAATCTGTGGTGTGATTTAAAGTGGGCTGTCCGTGCTCGGAAACCATCAAACCTGACTGAGCTGGAGATGTTTTGTAAAGAATGGTCAAAAATACCTTCAACCAGAAAAGACCCTCATTGGAAGCATTTAGAGGCTGTTATTTCTGCAAAAGTTGGATCTACTAAATATTGATGTAATTTTTCTGTTGGGGTGCCCAATTTTATGCACCTGCCTACTTTTGTTTAAGTAATTATTGCACACTTTCTGTAAATCCTATAAACTTAATTTCACTTCTCAAATATCACTTTGTCTGCTATATGATATATTTAACTGAACTTGCTGATCCGAACAACCAATGATTTATAAAGGAAAATCTTGAAAATGATCAGGGGTGCCCAAACTTTTGATAACTAAAGGTGGAAATTATACATCACCACTGCAGAGAACTACTGTAAAACACAACAGATCCGCATTGTATCGCTGCAGAGATTTCATTCTATAGAAATGGTACATTTCAGTCACTGATATATTAAAATATACTGCACAATAGTGAGTCCTGAATATTTCAAAGTAATTGCCAGTGTCTACTGATGAAGCTGTGGCGACTGAGGTGGACACGCTTGCACCCTCTACCATTTAAAAACACCTCCAGCAGAGAAGATGTGAGAGGGGTCAACACAACAAAGCATACATGTAAAAATCTTTTGTACTTGATACTTTAATTCTTTATCAACAGTAATAAATACATTTGAGCATAGTGAACTTTCATTTAGTACTCTTTAAAAAAGAATAGCATTCTAGTCTCCATCACAAAATGTAAGCCCAGCATGAAGAATCAAGTGAAATTGTTATATGTTGGAATATGAAAAAGAATAAATCATATCCTATTTAAAATGGGTTTTTACAAAAATGCACAACTTACATAACTTATAACAGTAAATATATATTAGTTTAAAATAATGTAGTAATTAATAATAAAGTATGCCACATTGTATGAAGCTTGGCACTTTTTCAATGTTACTTTTCCACAAAGTAGTAGTGAATATGACGAACAAGAACTGCAGAAGGCACACGTGCAGTACATAAACCAAAAAGAAAAGCATTCCTCAGTAGAATCAACAGATGTGCTTCATCACGTGGGGAACTGTCCATGCAGCAGACTTAACCCTGCAGTTTATTAGAGATCAGAGTCAGTGTTTGCCTCAGATGGGTTTTCTTCTCTTTTAGGTAGGACTCAAGGGTTTGAGCATCTGTCAAAATGCCCTGCAGCTCCTTCATCTGGGAGGTGTCTGCTGCAGCCCTCTCACTGCAACAAAGCAGAAATACGTACATTTGCAGATATGACGTATGAATGTTTAATTAACTCAAAGAGTGTGATTAACATTCTCAAAAGCATTGACACCTTGTCCTTACAAAGCTGAAAGATTATTGTTACTGAGCTCGAGGGTAGACCCAGTGACCAACTGGTGTCAAGCTAGAGGCAATCATGTGTGTAGTGGCAACAATCAAAGGCTAAACCATGTGAAGAATTGCACAGTCACATGATTCTCAGCATTCTCACATCAACATTTAGTGTATTAGCATACAATGTTAGCAAGTAAACGTCAGCCTTAGTATGAGATTATTTGTTTAAGAGAAATCCTTTTGGATAACTTGACTAAAACCATTAGGATTCGTCCTCTGGGACCACAAATGTCCTAAGTTTCATGTCTGTCCAACAGAACAGTGTGAGGCATTTACCAAGTCTGTTTCTTCTTCAGGAGGAATTATTAAAAAAATCAAATGGAGTGTGTGGTTTTCCCCTCTATCTTTCCTACCTGTGAACAACTGTGACAGCTTCCTTCACCAGGTTGTCAGGATGCTGAACTCTCTCCCTTCTCTGCCCCCCTCCCCCCATCAACACTCTGAAACCTTTGTGTGGGTACAAGCACACATTCCCTTTAACCGGTCAATAAGCTGATTGTATTTAGCTGTATATTTTTATGTATTTACTTATTCTTGCACTACATAATGACAGACACTGTATGTCTCTTTATGCCAGGTTTATTTATTGTATGTTCTTTAAGTGAATATATTAGTATATTTTTATATTGGTTATATTTAGTTGTGTATGCACTGAGGGATTGAGGGTAACGATATTTCAATCCTCTGTATGTCCTGTACATGCTGCAGAATTGACAAATAAAGTGAAACTTGAAACTGCTGCTGACTAGAATAGGCATGCATTTTCCTGCAGTTCAACGTTTTACTGGCATCATTTTCACATGGAAAGCTCATTACTTACTTTTCTTTAACATGTTTTTTCAAGGTTTTAAGCATAATGCATCATCAAAAGTATACCAAGCAACTATAGGTCTCAACTTTGTAGAGTCTAATCTAGCAATTCAAATATCACCTACCTTAACACTTCAGCAAATTTTGAAAACAGCACACTGACCTCTCTACTTGCACCTGTAACAGAGGAAAACAGGAGGGATGCTGCAAATATCACTTCATGGCGAAAAATGTCTCCTAACTAAACCATTTCATTATTTTTTTGGATTTATGTGATTAGCGTGGGATTGAATTACATGAACAAAGGCTCACAAAGAAATGAAGATTTTTTTATACAACTTGGAAACAAAAGTAATATTCTGTGTGACTGGCAGTGTGACATGGCACATACTTGCAGTTGTAGTCTCAAATATCTCGCCTGGCTCCAAAGTGGAGGGTTTAGAGGGAGGTTTTTTCTTTTTTGGTGGAGATTTGTCTTGACTTGCAGGTGTGCGTTCCACCTATTGCAATGGGGAAAAGACTGGTTGCACTAAAGCATTATTTACGCATTGAAAAATATCTATCTGGCTACAAGTGTCAATCTAAATAATAGAAAGGCAGTAAATACTCTGAACCATTTCCAACACAAACACCAATTTAAGAATTTTTTTAAAAGTGTGGCACACACACATACAGCATACAAGTTGTTTGATCTTTGACCACATTTTCTTCTCCGCATCTATTAGAATCCAGTATTTTCATGCCATTTACTCATTCATTACTTTAAAAAACACATCTCTTCCTTGTAAATAATACAACAGGCTTTTCCTCAGGAAACAGCAGCTATTCTTACCTCTCGGGATGTTGTCTGTTTAGGGCCTTTGCTGTTGTTCACCGCCCTCTTGTTTAATGTTAGTGGAATCAGTTTTTCTGCCATTGGTGTTGCTTCTTTCATTGTGAAGTAATGTTACTGCAAATGTTTTATTAAAATTAAAATTAGACAACTGAATTACAGGTAGTTTGTTTGTCGCTCATTGCCATCACAGAGTGTTACAATATAGCCCCATTTAGCAGAATCACTATAAATATTGAAGGTTTCTATTTTTTTTGCAGATAACCCAACACTGTTAGACTGGTATCTAAAATTAATTAACTGAAAGTTAGTTGTAATTTGTACAAAGGCAGACATTAAACTGCTGTTTCTGTCTGGTCAGTTAAGTTAGCAAGTAAAAGCATCTTGACTACATTTAACGTTGGGCATTGTTAAGTTCAGGTTAACAGACTACCCCTTAATGTTAATATTGTAACGCCAGCTACAAGTCTTATATAAATTAGCCTAATATACTCTACCATGTGTACCCCGTTCAATTAGTCAACTCAGCATTATTTTAATAGTTTGTTCTGCGGTTAGCTTCGGGCTAACGTAAAGACAAGTTAGCAGGTAAGCTAACGGCTAACCTAACGGCAATTTGCTGGGATTTTAAAAACAATAGCCAACCTCTACTTACACTTCTATGGTCTGTGTGGAAGAGTTGAAAATTTCATATGAATTCATTTAAAAGACGAGAACATGACAGTTAACTATCGGTTATTTCATCGATAGTATGTATATAATCAGCTAAAACGTGATTAACGGTTTTAATGCGAGGAAACGAGTTTCCTTGTTTTAACGTAAATACTAAATAATGTTGGGACACCAGCGCGTGTCAGGCAAATGGTACTTTCAAGGCGCCTCGTACATTCAGGCAGCAGGTTAATTCAAAAGTGGAAAACACATTTGTATTGACAAATGGAATAATAACTGTGTCTGGTGGATAACATTACAAAACATATTCTTTTCACTTCTGTAAGAATGACAATCATACACACAAGACCACATTTTGCTCGAAACCTTATATTCCTTTTCAAATGTAATATCAATATCTGATTTTAATAGCTAATACTCTGAATACTGGCTGCATCATATGTAAAAGACATGGACAACAGACTGGAGGAGACTGACAAACCAATACAGTTGTACCACAGAGCTGAAGTGCTGCTGTGTCACCACTTTGCAGGCAATGAGAGAGAGAGACTGTGCTATTTTATTCATTTGATATTATTATGATTTTTTTTAAAATATTAATAATAATATGAACTTTTGTAGGTTGGTCCTGAATATTTGCCCATGTTAATTCATGTGCACTGTCCCTTCTTAAATAAAACAAAGACAGAACATTAATGTTTTTTCTTGCTAAACCAATTTCCACTGTCTATTTTCACATAACATCCTTTGCTGATGACTATAAGGTTAACTATTCAAACCATGATGCAAACAAGCACAGCAAAGAATAACAACCCCTGACCCTCAATACGTGCAGCTTCATGAATACGGAAGTTTCTTGTTATAGCAACATTCCAATTTATTATAACGAGCAAGGTTGGTTTTATGATATAACAAGATAAAGTAACATGTCCTGATCACCTCTAAAAGTGACAGATCCATTTCCATAACTGGATTAAGATGTTTTTTTGTACATGAAATGTCTCTTTTCATGAGAAGACTGACTGTCATGGACATGCAGCGTCTTCAAATCCCCTCATGTAGCCTGGCTGGATTAAATCAATGGGATTATAGAAAGGAAGATTATAACTACACGGTGAGTAAAGTGGATATCGGATGAAGCTGCTAAGGTGGTGAGTTTAACTGCAGATCAATGCTGCTGCCCGGTGGCAGCTAAGTGGATTATTTCAGTGTGTCAAATAAAACCATGAAACAGCAACATAAACCAAAGAGAGTAAAATCACAAGTGGTTAAGGATATGTACGTTTTGAAAAAATAAAATAAAATAAAGAAAGCAGCAAGGTACAGTACCTTCACAGACACATTCAAATGAGAGTTTTGCATTAATGACTCATAAAAAATGTTCATCACGTAAACTTTCAAATGTAACGAGCTTAACATGTATGCCATATAAAACAATCCAAAACAGAACATTTGAAAGCAGTTTCTTAAACTAGGTAGTGCTTGAACAGTAGTATATACAGTACAGGGGAGACCGAGCCAACTGTCACAGTGAAACAGTGTTTCAAGAACTATTTAACTGAGCCACTATTCCAATTAAAGGCTGGGTGCACAATTTTAAAATCAATAATCAGGTGCCCACATTAGCATTATAAGAGTTGGTCTTGACCTGCTCTATACAAAAAAGTGCCCCGAGATAACGTTATTATATGGAGCTATATAAATAAAACTGAATTAAATGGAATTGAAAACTGATTTAGTTTGTTGTAATCGTTCCTCCTGTTCATAATGGACATCAAGAGCTGCTTTCCTAATGTGCTTTCAGTGTAAGTCATGGGGGACAAAATCCACAGTTTTCGATCTGTGCAAAAGTATATCCAAAACTTTATGTAAAACTAATATAAGGTGTCAGCAGTCTGATTGAGCCAAATCAAGTGGATGGTGGAGGGAAAGTGACACAGAGAAGATCTTTTGTACTAAACCAATGTTAACTTTGCAGACTACCCACTTTGTCTAAGTTAGACTGCTGAAGGCTCATATCAGCTTAAGATAAACTTTAAAATGTGTTTTCTTTCACAGAACAGGGATTGTGGATTTTGTCCCCCATTACTTACAGTGGAAACAAATTAGGAAGGAATAGGTGTGTAACAATATTCTTTTTAAGAACTTGATAAACATTTATTAATGTATGCATATATATAAAGCTTTATTTGGATTACCTGGAGTTAAGGTGATACAATACAACAATACCAGAATTTGGGTTATCTATAAATACTTACAAGCGCTAATCTTGCAGTAGGATGCAGTGACATACAGTATGACCTGCTGTCACAGATGGTTAGGTTAGTTGTGTTTCCAGCTGTTACATATACCAAATAGATCAGTGGGAACAAGTAAAAAGCTGGCCACCTGCTCTCATTAGCAGGTGTGAAACATCCATACATTCTCACACTCACAGGTCTGCTGTCATTTTAGCTTGGTAACAATGGCTGAGGGTTGAATGTTGAACACTGGAAAGCAGGTACATGTCTACACCACACGGACTATCCTGATTATACTGTCCATCATACAGATTTAATACAAAGTACATACAGTATATTCCATAGAGATTGTATTACATTCAATGGTCAGATAGGAAAAATTATGAAATAACTTTACTAATGATGTCTAATGTCAGCATATCAACCTGTTATCTTGATTTGCTAAAAACAATCAAATCGATAATCATCATTCACATTCTACCTGTGGTGGTGTTGCAACAGAGACCAACTTTGTTTTCCTGTGGAAGTGGGAGTCCAATCAATATTCAACTAATTCAAAGTTTTGCAGGAAAGAAAACAATTCTTGGAGGATGTTTATGAATGCAATCCCTGAAGAAAAAGTCAATGGAAATAAAGTAGACTGAATCAATCTCATAGTAGAGACAATGTAGAGAAATGTGTCTGGGTGTTACTGTACACATAGCGCATATACATATATACTTATACTTACTTATACTTAGCTTAGCATAAAGACTGGAAACAGGGGGGAACAGCTAGCCTTTCTCTGTCCAAAGCTACCAGCACATCTAAAGCTCAGTAATTGACAAGTTATATTTTTTTAATCTGTACAAAAACCAAAGTGTAAAAGTTGTGGGTTTACTGGAGGTAATGTGTGGAATGTTTCTTGGTCAGGAGCAGTGACTATGTTGGTGGCCTATCAACCAACATGACTCCAAGAAATCACTGCTCCTAACCAAGATTCAATTATGCTAAGCTAAGCTAAGTTAAGCGTCTCCTGGCTTCATATTTAATGGATACATAAAAGAGTGGTATCAATCTTCTCATTCCAGCAATTAAACGGGTAACAATTTCCCAGAATATTGACTTGATATTTGACATGGACTTGACTGCTGGGTGCCCTCACTTGACTTGACATGGAGTTGTCCTGAAAGACTTGAGACTTGATTTTAAACTTGCTGTAATATACTTGAAACTTGACTGTGACTCAATGATATAATTACATTGATTATAAGATTGTCAACCGTGAGAGATATTGCCACTGTGTTACCAAAGTGGTAAATATGTCATTAATTGGTATTTAGCAAGTATTTTATATTCCTTTTTTTAAATTCACGTTTATGTTTGTGCTTGTCACTGTGTGTTCCTTCTGTACTCTTGTCTGTTAATTAAAACATGGTGGAGGCTTGTTAACTGCCTTTGTGTTTGCCAACGTATTTGAAGCGAGGAGTCTAGTACTTCCCGACACCGTCGTGGCTTGTGAATGCAGCATCAGGGGCATCACTGCCAGTAGAAGGAGCTCTTCAGTCTTACCTAATCCCAAAGCCAAACATACACACAAACATGGCGATATCACAAGCAGGCAAGATGCAGTCCTCCCTTCGGTGGTCGTTATATTTATTAGTGCTCTGGATTGCTGGAATAAATGCCTCGACCCTTCGTCTTCACCCGCAGCAGCGCTACATGCTGCCGCAAAACAGAGGGGTTTTCACAATAGAAGCAAACGAGGATTTACCAGACGGAGATGCGGGAGGCGCCGCGGCTACGGCGGTGCCTCTGGCCGCTCGTAGTGCCGCTGAAGGCGGGTCGGACTCCGGCGCCTATCCGCTGCATCGAAGCCGCCGGAGCAGTGGTGAATCGACTATGCCAAAGGTGTACGGGCAGGTAATGTGGTGCAATTTAGCGGTACTGCTCTCTTAAATCTAACACTCTGCATCAGCTCAGACTGCTGCCCTTAGCTGGCATGGGAGATCTAGAAGATATTATGCAAGCCCCAGTGTTTTCCAAATCACGCATTTCCTTGCACCTTATGCTGAAGTAACTGTGCCCGTGATCACTGTTGTGTGGATAGAAGGGTGTACAGTGCCCTGTTTAACCCAAAGCAACATACCCGGGCAGAACTCGCCTGTCAGCCGGTTCACCTGGTGTTTTCGGTGTTGCTAGCGTTAAAGCTCACTGAACAGTATTCAAATGACTATCACACAAACCTGCCTGGTTCCCCTTTCAGTCGCTTAATGGCAGCTCCAAAATCACACACAGACATGACAGAACACGTAAGAATTAAACAGCTACTACATAAGTTACCAGAAAACCAGTACGGTTGTGGAAACTATCAGGTGTGCATGTCCGCCGTTTAGAAAGGAAACACTAGGCTTTTTAAATAGTTGTTCTCAGTAGAAGAGGGGTGCTAATGCTAGGTGAGAAACAAATGGTTCAAGCTGTGGGTTTCCGGACCTTTATCCTCTGTGCTGAAATGAAATTCAAAAGTTTCTCAGACAGATAAGCTGCTGGAAGATGACTGGAGATCTAAACAAGTGTTAGTCTGGCCTACATGTCATGTAATACATCAAACAGGGCTGTATTTCCAAGAATGGGGGCTTATAGTTGCCAAATCAAATGTTTAGCTCTGTTTGGTAAATTAGGAGAAAGTTGAATTCAGCAAAAGACAAAATATACAGCAAGTGTCAAACTTGTCAATCATGCAAGGGCACATAAAATAGCTACCTATCAAACAGTGTTTAGTGTGGACGTCACCAACCCTGTTTTATCTCAATTTAAAAGCAACTCTTTTCCTGCTGCTTCCCTTTGTACCAGTCCAGCAGCTGCTGCTACCAGTGTTTGTATTGACTCGAGTATTTGAACCATAATACTCTTCCTAAATGCACTTGTTAGTATATATTTGCATTAGTTTTTTGGGAAGGGCATGTTTGTTGTCATACTTATCCTCACCCTCTTTGTCCTTGTTCAGTATGATGCAGTACTGTTTGCTGAGGAGCAGTCTGACTCCAGTGTCAGTTTACAGCAGTGTGGTATAATTGTTAGCAGTGGTGCAGTCATTAGTGCTGGTATAGCATTGTCATTCATTACGAAGACATTTCATCCAGTAGCCTGACATCTTGCACTAGACTGTTGCACTCTCCCAGTTTCCAGGCATCACAAAGCTATCGAACACACCCAGACAGCACCACGATGGAAGAAGTGGAATGAAGCATCTGAGAACAAATGGCAACAGTCTCAATGAAACATGATTGCCTGGGAAAACATTTCACCTCCAAGTGGAGAAAGAAAGCCAGAGTTAGTGCAGCAGAGTCATTGTGAAACTGAACTGGTCTGGGAACCAGACCTGCTAGTTGGTTACGCCTTAACTGTAAAGGGGGAATGGATCTATGCCTCAAAGGTAAGAGCTTTTCTCTGATGGTTAGAAGTAGAAGCAGTTAGTAAGATTTTGTTTTCAACAACTTTTATAATCGATTGATCATTGAAGGAATCTTTCAAAGATAAATGC
Source organism: Nannoperca australis (assembly GCA_036023655.1). Lineage (NCBI taxonomy): Eukaryota > Metazoa > Chordata > Actinopteri > Centrarchiformes > Percichthyidae > Nannoperca > Nannoperca australis. The sequence continues at coordinate 9,798 of JAVQJD010101896.1, forward strand.
TCAGAATTCATTTCCAGCTCCTCAAATGTGAATATTTGTAGGTTGTCTAAGTAAACTGAATATCTTTAAGTTTTGGACTGGGGGTTGGTTTATACAAACTATATGAATATAAAATCCCATAGAGAATGCAACAACTCTTTTATTCCTACAAGTGGATGTAAAACTAAATTTGAAAAAGTCATGTAACCATGTGTCATTTTTATGTAAATCTAGAAACTTTATAGGTTTTAGGTTTTATTTCCAAAACCCCTTTCAACATCCAGAATGCATTGTCATGGGAGAGGGACAAGTGTGTGTGTGTGTGTGTGTGTGTGTGTGTGCTTCGTAAAGGAGAAGCAGCGAGCAGAGAGAACTGTTTCTCTCCATTATTCGTCATCAGCCTGCTGTCTCATGCTGACCGCCACTTTCTCGTCCGGTGACACCCGCAGTCCAAACACAGCGACCAGGACAAATAGCCTCCAGAGAGTCTGGCCAGGATCACGTTTCATTGCTTATGAAATATGCAACCTGGCGGACGTCGTTATTAAATGCTAAATGCTTAGCTCGTCAAGTGTTTGTTCCTCAGCTTGTTGTTCCTGTTAGCTTGTATTGGTATTATTTGGGCTTGTTAAGAAGTGTGAGCAGGCGTTGTAATCAGAGATAATGGCTTGGTCTGAGCGGGGTATAGATACTTTACGTACTTAATCAATGCATCCATTGACCTAACCTGTGGGTAACTGAGGTTTGATAGTGGCTTTTAGGAGACTGAAATAGTCAGGGCTGGGATGAAATAAGCCTGCATGTTTGAAAGGACAGGTTGGAGCTGTGGTGGATGTACTTTGGGAGGCTTTGTGGTCGGTATTTTGGCAAAGATGGAAGGTGATTTCACAGCCAAGTATCTCCTCTTTGGTTGAACGTCCTAATTTCATTCCCCTACCACCTTCTTTCCACTGTCAAGTGTCACTCGAAGTCATGGTTGCAGCTTTAAAGTGGCCTTACATAGACAGGTTGAGGTATAAATGTACTGGTAGGACACTGGAACAGCCATCACCATGGCAACCAATGAATGTCTTGATTACCCTGCTCTTGTTATCAGTCTGTAGTATTGTCCAGTCAGTGGACATTATGTGTCTCCATGTTTGGTGATTGTGGAAATTGTACTTCTTAGTCAACACACACACACACACACACACACACACACACACACACTTGCTCTCTTAAAACCTACTGAATTATCTGAAAAATGCAGCCATCATTCATTTGATCATTTACACATGTGCTTTTCCTACTGAGACATCTCAAAATTTCTTCTGTGAAAAGGGCTTATTAAGTGATTATTAAAATTGTTGATGATTTTGGAAGATTGTGGAGCACCAACCGGCTCAATATTGAATAAAAACAAATAAATAACTAATATGAAATAAATAATTAGTGTAAAATACATAGAAATGTAACAATAAAACTTGACTTATGAAATGCTGCTTCATCATTCTTATTTTCAGTGACAGAGGTTTGTCACGTTACTGTTTCATAGTAGATATTGCTGTTGCTAACAGGTGCTAACTGGCTAAATTTGGTAGCAACTGCTGAGATTGTGAGCTTAAGAGAGGCTTGGGGGCTTGTGATTGGTTGATTCTTAGCTGTATTTCCGTCTCTGTGTTAACATCTTATAGTCAGCCTTTTGGAAATATAAGACTGGTTGATACAAGAGAGGACAAACAGCTTCAGACAGCGTCACTGCTATTTCTGGGTTCCCAATGTGACAATTACCCTTCTTAATCATCATGCTCTTGCACAACTGTGGAGTGTAAATAAACAGTAAGAAGCCACACAGTGAGCATGCACACATTTGCATGGTATGTTGTGGTATGTTCTATGTGATGTTTATGTTTTTATCAGCATCTCCAGGAACATTTCACTCCAAAAACATGGCAGTTTGATATATTCAACATACATTTTTATTAGATACACACATGACATAAAGATAAACGTGTGACCACTTCCATTAAAGCCTCTACATGCAGTGTTAAATACTTGGAGGGTATAGTTTGCCTGTGAAAATGCTTCAGAATCTCTACCGCTGGACACATTTGTACCGCATCGCCCAACCCTGTGTGCTACAGGAGTTACATCCAGATATCTTATAATGTTAATATGTCTTGTCTCATTACTACCGTATTAGCTGCCATACTGTCTGCATGTTTACGTCCTTTCACTACAGAGCGTTGATTCCATTGAGCAGAAGGGTAAAGTGAAGATGCTTTGCTGATGTGTTTTTGTGAAATGGAGAAAACTAATGTGTCTTTCTTGTAGGAGAAAAACCAGCAGTCTATGCTGACAGTCACACTGTCAGTAGCTGCTGTAGCCCATATTGATTGTAGCTGTTTCAAGGACAGAAAATGTGTCACAGTAGAGATAATCTTTGGGAAGGTCCATATCAAGCCTTCATTGCAACTTTAACACAGAAGTTGGAAACAAAACAACTACAGAACACAGATCTTCACAGACTACCTCTCTCTCTCTCTCTCTCTCTGTGTGTGTGTGTCAATAGAAAATCCAGCTGAATGACACCTGCAGCTGGGGAAGTGTTCACAGCAGCATCACTTACCCACAAGCTGCTGCATCCTCAAACCACCAGACCTTCTGACACACACTCGCACGGGCCTTCATAACACACGGCGTGTGTGTAACACAGCACTTAGCTTCAGTATGAAAACATCTTCATTGGTTTTTGTCTGGTTGAATTTGTGCAGCTGCTGTCAAGTTTTTCCAGTGTGAAAGCAACTTCAATATAACATTTATCATTTATTGTGTGGAATTGAGGCACTCATTTTCTATCGAGTGCCTCAGTTCCACACAATAACAAGCCTTGCATTAGAGCCTTGTAAACATTCAGTTTCATTTACACAAATGCATTGGCCAATTTGCCTGGATATCCTTTTTAAGTCTGGTTTGGATGTCTCAATTCGTCAACACCTTGCTTTCTGCCAGTGAAGGTTAACCTGAAAAGAACCAAAATGGAGATGTCCACAGTCCCCGTCACATTGTGAGGACAGTGGCTCAATTGTGCTGTCTCCCTGTAGCCAGAAATAAGCTGGTCGCTAACTTACACATGCAAACTGGAGAGCGCTCCGTGCATGGTGGTCGAGCCTTCATTGCCTGCCAGTCCTGCAGAGATGATGTCATCGTTTGAGACTGGCTCTGCCCCCGATACTCTCCTGGCCACCATGTCCCCCCCCCCACCCCCACGGTTGAATAATGGACAGCTCAGAGCTAAGGAGAGGGGAGGGTGGAGGGGGAGAGTGGAGGCTAAATGCCCAAGCGTATTGTTCCGCTCCTTGTAGTACCAGACACGGAGCCCAACTCCTCCACGCTACCAATAGGATATCAAAGTGCCAGAAGGGTGGGAAGGAAGCAGAGGAATGTAGCAGATAGCAATACAGTGGTTTCCATCATCTTCTTGATGCTAATGCAGATCTCTGCCCTCTTCTGTCTTGTTTTTAAGATTCTTGTTTCCAGACAATTCTTAGCCTAATTATGAAGTGACTCCAATAAATTGAGCTGCTCTTCCAGGGAGATGATGGGAAATAACACAGACGGCACATGTGCATGTACACCTATAGCTATTCTGAGTTGGTTAATCCCTCTGGCCTGCGCTTGTCTGTTCGGCTGACTAATGCTGCGAGAGGCTGGGTAGTTCTGTTACATCCATGCCTGGTCATGCTTTTTCTCAACACCTTCCCATGGTAATTAATATGCTCTGTGAATAGTGATCACTGCAGTGGCATTGGTTCCATCCCAAATAATCAGTATACATGGATGAGGCTTTTTTGAAACCAGCTGAAACCCCTGCAGCTAGACAAGAGCAGAGGCTTTTTATTTAGATCCAAGAACAAATAGGGAATGCAGCCAGTTTCTTCTTCAGTTGCATGTAATGGCTTTTTAATAAAGGGAAAAGCCTTGCTCGCCTCCTGCTTGTAAGCAGGCATGTAAAGTGGCAACTCATTCCATTTAACCCCTGTGCTACCTTCGGGGTCATATTGACCCAGTGGCCCATTGTTTTTACCCAGTGTTTCCTCCAGAGGGTAGCACAAGGTTAAAGTGACATAACTTTGGCACCTGATTTAGTTTTATAATCCTCAGTTTTAGTCAAATTTGAGTTGTTTGATATTTGTTAGTTTTAGAGAACAAAAAGGTCTTAAATTTTAGTATAATTTTTTTTGGCCAGTGACATGTCTTTGTCGTTATGCATTTTAAATGTGTGTGTTGTCGAAGCATTTTGAGGATACAATGAACACAGGTGTCGTTTTCGTCTATCACAAGGTTAGTGGTTCGTTTCCTGCTCTCTGGCTGTTTGAATGGAGCCGCTCTCTCTCTGTCATGCTCACCTAGCATAAGCATTACTACAGCTACCTTTTCTTTCAGAAGCTGATTCACTCACTTGTTAACTTAGGTGCTGTTTAGCATCTGGATTTAGCTTGGGGAGAAACAAAACGTTGGCTAACGACTGGTGGTTAACTGATCCTTAAAGGGAAACTACACCACCTGCCATGTGGCCGTCCACTGAGTGTTGATGGTATATTGAGTCACTTGACACTGCAGATGTGACACTTGTGATCCCATCTGGTATCAACCAGTGAAGGTCAACTGGGATCCAGTTCAGAATTTGGGGGACAGTCATTTGGAAGGAATTTATCTACGAGGTCTAAAAGTCTGTTTCTATTGCCAAGAACTCGTTCCCCAACTTATCAACTTTATGTGTAGCCTGACATGCAAATGCAAATTAGTCTTGAACCATTCAATTATCTTTTGATTTGCAAGAGCCGTTATCAACATGTGCCGACCAAAATGCCTCTGGGCGCAATTTGATAGACCTACAACCAGAGCAGCAAAACGATAAATACACAGAAATACAGCAAACACATCAAATCAACTGAAGCTTTAAATGCAGTTTAAAGTTTGTTCTTCTTTGAGAGAAAAGAAACCATCCAGGTAGCTTAATATTGACACCATAGTGGACTCAGAATATCCCACGTCAGTGGCAGCCATCTTGGGTGTTTATAATAATGCCTCAACGTCGCCCTGGGCCAGGTCGGCTGGAAATCTGTCTGAATGGGAGTAGAGCAAATCAAACATGAGCTTTTACCAATTAAAGTAACTGTTTTTGCCAAGTAGATGTTTTTGTATTACATGAAGCATTTGAGCAGGATGTGGCAGTGCAGATATAAATCCCGCTCCTCTCATACCACCAAGGTAGAAACTTTAAATCTCAAGGTCTGATTAAGGAGCATGCAACGTCATAAACAGAGAGAAGCCCCTCCCCCCTACACCTCCTGACTCGTTTGCTGGCTTTACTGAATCCTGTCTGTTCTGTCAGGTGTGAAAGGCTTTGCACAAGACACCTTTTGGTGAGACAGAATGCATTATTCATGTGACTGTGAGCTATACAGACAGAAGCTGTGGCAGTACAGTAGCCTTGTTGACGCTTGCCCCTCCTGCTAAGCCCCCCAACTCCCAAGTGTCACCGAGATTGATGGACGGGAGCAGATAAGGAACACATCTCTGCCACTTAAAGAGCCACCTCTGGACTCCCCACACCTTGATGTGCACTGCACTGCACAGCAACACAGCAGCACGGGCAATATGCTAAATAAGAATTACACCGTTTTCAAGGTGTAATTATTTTCAGACAAATGCATGATTCTGATCCTGGATCAGTGTCTTAAATGTATATAGAGGATGTGTCTCTTTTCAGCTGTTACTAGGCTACAGCTTCTCCTACATGTTACAATAGCATATAGTACATATGTACAATAAATCATATGTACCAATATCTGGCACTGAGTGCTAGTCAAATTATTGACCTATTAAAACAACACGAGGCAATGCATTCTCTCACTTGAGACTGTGTGGCTGCACTGTAAACAGATATCCAGATACAGGTTGGTGTTCTGTGGAATTTCTGACACATTAACTGCCCGGGGTGTCTTTCCTTTCATTTCAGTGGTGGTTTTGAACAGAACTGTGGGAGTTGTAGTGTAAAATACACTTAAATTATCGTCCACCAGTAACCACAGGTGTTACCAATTCCACCAGGACATCTTAAGTATTGTAACTTTAAAAAGCCTGCCTGGAAGCCACTTCAGATTACAGACTGTTACAATGGATACATTTGGAAAAGGACTTCCCTAATGAGCAGGCAGCCAGAGAATTCAGTACTGTTTTCCAACCCATCTTAGTGGTCACTGTTGGCTCTGCTGTTCCAGAGACAGATAACTACAGATAAATTCTCAACTGGTGGTAAACACTGTAGCTATTAATGTGGGGGAGGCATCCCTAATGCATTATCCCTTTTACATTTTAAATTGGCCACAAAAATGTTGTGGAGGTCCGTTGGTCAGAATCTAAGGAAAAGTTCTAATGTTGTGATGTTCAACTATCTGGGCATCATGAAAATGCTTGTAAAGCCCTGGCGGAGCCTCGTGTGCTTGTCTAAGAAAGGTCATGAAAAGGTCAGTTGAGCCTGAAGGAGAGCTGTGAGACTATAGCTGTGAGCCAAGCCACAAAGTCGGTTCTCTGCAGGCTTCGAGTAGCACTTCATGGAGTTTATAACAAAGGTGGCGTGATGCTCAAGAAGACAAAAGGGAGCTTTTATGGTTTTCAAATAGTGATGGGAATTATGGCTTTATGAAGGGAGCCAACTCCGTTCCTTTCATCGTTCTTTTTCACTTTCTTTTTAAGGGGCGGTGTTACTAGGTTTATCCATCTATCACTAGGATAATGATAGGGTAAGACTTGGATCAGATTCAAACTTGAGGCAAGTTCAGACCAAGGATTCGTGATGAGAACTACCTGCAATGTGCTGCTCTGCAACGTTCTGAAACCTGCCAGTTTACACCAGTGCAACTAGACAAGATTGTATCATTTCTATAGCAACGACTCTGCCCTTCCGATCTGTCTGCCAGCTTTTCAGCCTTTTTTGTAGCTGGATATAATAGTGAGTAGTAATAGTGATATTAAGCTACAGTTGCATTTTTAGTATTGATGCAATGGCGAAAACATCAAAAAGAGGGTCCAGATGACTATCTGACTTCGCCACTAGCTAAATGGCTGTTGAAGCAGGTGATATTGCTTAGGTTCTAAAACCAGCCAGCTTGAGTCGAGCTGAGACGGGCCACTTCACACCGCTGCTACTTTTCTTGCAATGATCACAAATCTTTGGTCTCAACTTGGCCATAAGACATCCCACCAGTAGAACTGCATGTGTGGCCTGGTTCAGCAGCACTAAATGACTCGTGTTGCCAGACCTAATGTCAGTGACCTGCACTGTAAACGTTACACAAGATGAAGCCATATCCCTCTGCTTTGTGAGGGAATGTATTACTTTTAAATTTAGCCTCTGCATGAAATGTGTTGTCTCTAAAGTTGCCTTGGATACACTTCATGCAACACTGACTGGCTGGTTCTCACTGTTCATGTAAAGGGGAGTGAAATGTGGACACACCAAAACAAAGAACGGCTCTCACTTCATTCATACCAAAGCTTTTTCTAGTCGACTAGTAGTCATGAGTTCAAACCATGAGTTGACTAGTCATCGTAAGTATGGCTGTGCTGTGTTCCTGACAAGAGAAAAGGTCAGTGTTGCACCTTGATATTTTTTTCTGGCTCTAACACCAAGGCACGTTTTTGTCGAATATTCCGGGGCAGCCCTGCTATTTTACAAATGCTCCTCATTATGGTGTTGATAGCCCATGTTTAGTGATGCTGCCCATCTTCGATGGGTGGAGCCTTGCGGCGTTATCTCTCGTGCTGCAATTTGCTGCAATTTGGTAAATTGTTTATATCTTCACAGTCATCATCATTCTCTGGATTCAGCTGTGTCAGTCTGCGGAGCCGCCGGCACCCTTTTGGCCCACTCACACCGCAGCCAATGAGGCCTGAAATGCAGAGATTTACTGCTGCAACACCTCGGCCTGAGAGACAGCCCTGGCTTTTACTGAGGCAGCCCTGAGGGAGGCAGGCTGAGGAAGATGGAGAGGAGGAGGAGGAGGAGGAGGCTGATGCCTAAGCAAGGGATGGAAAAGCTAGCTTTGTGTCAGCGAAGCTGGCTTCATGACAGCGGCTCATAGTCGTCCCTTTGTTGGGAGTCACAAAAAGGTTAAATTTGTGTCCTGCTGGCGACATGCAGTCTAGTCCTGCAGGATGTTGGCTTTGCTGTTTTCAACATCATGCTAAAGGTCGTCTTACACTTACATATCATCAGTCTCTCATGTTTGATGCTTTCCAGGAGCTATTTTGTGATAAAGTGATGTAATTTTCCAGAATTACTGTTGTTGCATTGCTTTATAGATTTTTGTGGGTGGCAATATTAGCGTCTCTGCCTTGAATTGAATGTTGATGCAGAATGGCGAATACAAACCCTGATGTTAACAGCATTGCACGCTGCACTGCCAGCAGCTGTTCTTAACTGCTGAAAAGGTTTAGGCTGAATATTTGATTAAACTCCAGTTCCTCCGCTGTCACAACGCCAACATTTTGGCACTGTCATCCACATCATTGTTGCAACAGTAGAAGTTACAGATCAGAAGTGGGTCGAGGCTTGTGTCTGATCACAGCTGACAAGCGTAGCAAAGATATTTGTTGTTTACTTCACAGAGTGAGCCTCTTCGAAAGTGCAGAAAAAGCCTTTGAAGCAAAAAAGAGCCCTTTCAGAAGCCTGCCCCCTCACACAATCATCAATAAAACATATGGGAAGGAAAGCAGCACGGATGGTGAGGCAGTGACAATGAAAAAGATGAAATAGCCTATTTCTTTTTATTGATCTATATGCCCTACGGGAGGTGCACTGAGGGGAAATTAGTATGTGTTAAAGCAAGTCATTTCATTGCCCACCGTATACATGGCAATAGACATGCTGTACCTACACATATGCACACGCTGATAGAGCTTGATCAGCAAGGTGTTTTATTAATTCGATCATTTCTCTCTGGTTGGAATAAATCTGTTCTTTCTGTGCATGTTTGTCCCTTAGGTGTCAGGAATGAGGTTTCTGCAGGGACAGCACAATAAAACAGCACTGTGGCTGGTACAACTTTTATGTTGGAGACGTTAAAAGATTTAAATCATCAGCCTTGTCCTTTAAGATTGGAACATGGTAATTGTAGTGACATGAAACTGCACGCTTTGAGATTACTACTTTAAAATTTTGGCCACTTGGGAATGGCAGAACTAGCTGAAATGAATCACAAATTAATGAATTACCACACACACACACACACACACACACACACACACACACAAGTTGTTAGCATACATGTAGTTACACTACAGAATGCCAATTTACACATCCAACAGATATGGAGCAACACTGATATTCACTTGGTGTCCTGTGTCCTCTGTTACTTTGAAAAGGTTTCATATGGAGAGAGATTTAAAGCTACATTGATGGTTTTCTGGTCACTTTGAGGGAAACATTCTTCAACAAGCTAAAAATCATACAGATTTTACATATATCTAGTTGATATGGCTAATATGTTAGCAAAAAACCCATGCAGCAGACAAGGAGCCACATTATCAGTCCTTCAGAGGCGTGTTTCTGTCCACCTAACAAATATAAATCCAATATGAACTCCAAAAACCTGAACAATGAGGTTCGTCCCAGCGTGTTACACCTTTCACATTATATATATTTTTTATATAAAAATATTTGCTAGTGCAGCTTTAACCTTGTTGCTCATTGAACTATATACACGGTCTCAGTCGGTTTGCTTAATAAATGTGATTCGTCTTTTTTGTTGAACTGCTCTGACAGATACAGGCTCGGCAGCATGAGGTGATCTCGGGTCAAAGCTTTGTGTGTTTGCATACCTCGACGAGTTACCATGAAGCCCTGAAGGCTGGTTCAGCTGCATGAGCGCCGTTGATGTCTCTCTTTCTACATTGTTTTACTGTAATGTTTGATTGAAGAAAGAAAGTTAATGCGTCTTTATTTTTAAAAAGCAAAAGAAGTGGGTTTAGATCATTATGGATTTCCAAGCTGTATGGTTGAGGTTTTACTGAGACGACACAAGTCTTTGCTGCCTGCTGTAATCTCAGATTCAAGCCATATGTTGAGCTCATGAGATCTATTTTTGTGTCTGTCAGCAGATCAGGATAATTTGGTATGCTCGTCCTTCTTCCTAAGTGATAATAAAAATGGCCAACATTGCACATGTCAGTTTTCTTTATTAGCTTTATTAGCATCTTCACACCTAGGGGTGGCATGAAATTAATATCATAATAACAATCTGTCATGGTACATTACATTTTACAGTTTCGCATGGGAGTGTTTGACATGACAGTGTTTGAGGCACTATCAATTTCCGAGGTGCACTACTGACCGGAGCACATCAAAGCATGGTATAGCCAGCAAAAGTTAATACAGTTTTCCCGTTTTCAACAAGCATACATAGGTTATATACAGTTAGAACAGAAAACCACACCAAGCTAGACTAACTATCTTCCATTCAGAAGTGGATGGAAGCCTAGCCTGCTCATATTAGCAGTGATCCCCACTAGACGTTACATTTTTGTTCATGTTATTTCAATCAGCTAGTGTTAGCTCACAGCAACACAGCAATGGGTAGTCCTGTACCCTCAGCACCCCATACGTTGCTCACTGATTCATATCATGACATGGAGTAACTAGTATGCAGAGTTAGGCAGGATCACAGGGAAACGTACACAGTGCTCAAATCACAGATAGTAATATTACGAACCTGTTTTAGTGCCTGCCCACACAGATATTGAATCAATCTCAACCAGTATCTTTGTAGAAGTTTAGTTTTACATTAGTCTGACAAGAGTGTGCTTTCCTTTCCCCTGAGCTACACCTTTTAGTTCAACCTGTTTTGTCCTACAGGCCAATCTGAACGACTCTCATAACCAGATGGTGGTCCACTGGGCTGGAGAGAAGAGCAACGTCATCGTAGCCTTGGCCCGAGACAGCGCAGGAGCCACCGGGCCCAAAACCAGCTCTGTAAGTACACCTGAACAAAACCATGCATACTGTAGGAGATACAGGAAAACATATGCTAACACACCCATGGACTTTTATAGTCGGTTATAACCTCACATAGTTTCCATGGTATCTCACCAGTCTTAAACTCTTTTATCAACTGAATCTCAGTCAATAAATTGCCTCAATAAATCAGCAGAGGGACAGAAGGTGTGTGTTCACACTTGTCTACACACACACACACTCACTCACTCACTCACTCACTCACTCACTCACTCACTCACTCACTCTCTTTGAAAAAAGCCTCAAGCACAGTCATTGAACTAAGTTAAGTCTCTTTATTGGTTTAATTATGAGTTTTTTTTAAGACTAATACCAATATTGATACCTTTAAATTGAAACTGTTATTCTGTCTGATAAAAATCTTTTACGTCTATATTATGGTTTCCTGCTAAAAAGGTTAAAAGGTCAAATGTTTGATCAGTAGTGAGTCAATAAAATAGGTAATCAAATGTCACCATCCATCATATACAATATACTGGACAATACAAGTTCAGACAAAGACTTAAAATTGCTATTTCTACTTGTTACATAATTATGTACCCGCATTTGTAAAAACCAAATGTTAGACATTATTAAATGTTTAAATGCCTCTCATGGGGAAACTAAAGCCTTTTGGTTAATTACAGATTGATGGAATTATTTAATTTGGAATAGAATAGTAATGTCTTAAAATCTACATTAGTGCTTACTGATTTGAGGGCAAAAATATAAATAATATATATATATTTAGTTATATTAATTGTGATTTTCCCCCCCCTTTATTATTAAACTACATGTATTTGTGGTCTATTAAACAAGATATAGCTGTGTCCCAATTCAGGGGCTGCAGCGTTCGAAGTACGCGGTCTAGCTGGTCTACGAAGGCCGCGTCGTTCGTAGGCCGCACAGACCACGAAAAGTTGGACTGAAATGGGACGGTCTGGTCTACAGAAGATTCACGTCACCAACGGTTCCCGCCCTCACCCCTGCGTCACCAACTGTCGTTCCTTTCTCCCACTGTTAACAAACAGGACCAAAAGATGGAGCCAGAAGTTGTTTTGTGTTTTTTTTGTTTCATGTTTTACTGGAGGTAATGGAGATATTTCACCGCAGGCGCCGGCGTGTGATGTATCTCAGGCTGAGGGAAGACCATGGCCGGGCAAAAAAAATGGATTAAGCTGTGTGCTTTCACCCAACAATAATGTTCACATTAGCTAGTGAAAATCGTTTGCCGTTTGGCTAATGTAACTTCACTTTGAAAATATTTCATTAGGTACTGAAGTGATTAAAATCTATAAATAAAAGTGTACTCTTTGGTCGCTGAGTCCGCCATTTCTTCAAAAAAATGTAATTTGTCACCGGCGCGCAGTGAATTGTGGGATAGCCTAGACTGCGAAGGATACATCTGATGCGTTGTTCATTTGATGGGAAAAGAACGACACATTTGTAGACCGCATTCGAAGTACCCTTCGAACTACCTTTGAATTGGGACAGCCTTGTCGCGGCGCTGTGACGTAATCG